>JAUEKY010104483.1:0-10469 GCA_031833965.1 Scyllaea pelagica
CGCTGTGGTTTTCCGCATTAGAAGCCATTCATGTGATAAGTGTCTTCACATTTGATTTCGTTTTGAAGTGCTATTTTATTGGTCCCTACACTTGATGTTATTATGATTAAGTCGCGACCCAATGTTAACAACATGATCAGCTTTCTACAAATATATCATGAAAGCTTTTATTCGTTCTCGCAGCATGTTCCCCTTCTGTAATGTAAGCATGACCAAGTATTTCGTAAAGGAATTTGAGGCATTGATAACATTCCATTGTTGTGAATTTGTTTATCACACGGCACGATATTTTCCTAACACACACAGATGAATATCATCATAAGAAGCTCGCATTCAATTACCTTATCCTCGTTGAAAACGTACGCAATAAACCCAACGACAAAGGTATAAGATTTTCTCTAAAGAGAGAAGAAAACCAGGATTAATTCATAATATAATAAAAGCTTTTAGAAGAAATAAAATGATTCAAGCTTCTGTAACACGAGGGTACGGTCTCTGTGTTCTGAGTTTGTACAACTACTGGCTGTACCATGGCTTTATGTCTTTCAAAGGGCGTATGGGTTTTTTTTCCATTTGATTAAAATTGAATTTTGTCTTTTCCCGACACAATACTATCCGTGGTTGAGTGTGTGTGTGTGTGGGGGGGGGGTGTATGTTTGGGTGTGTGTGTGTGTGTGTGTGTGTGTGTGTGTGTGAGAGAGAGAGAGAGAGAGAGAGAGAGAGAGAGAGAGAGAGAGAGAGAGGTCCAATGACAATGACAACCGTCTAATAAGTTGGCTTTTGCATTTGTGTTTTCAAATGTATCTCATAATAACAAGGTTTTCTATTTGTAACGTAAACCTGCCTGAGCATACCGGGCAAAAACATTAATGTTATATACGGGAGTGGCACCAGAACCCCCTGTATCAAGTTATCCAGCTCTGTTGTGAATTCGCTTATCAAAGTGGGACAGTATTTGAATCATACAAGTCTGCATTTGTGTGAATAATAAATAATCTCTGAGTATGAGCAAGAGAGAGCTTGTGTGTTGCTACGTCAATCTCTCTATCCCCCTCTCTCCAGCTCTCTCTCTCTGTTCTCTCTCTCTCTCTCTCTCTCTCTCTCTGTGTATGTGTGTATGCGTGTGTGTGTGTGTGTGGTTCCATAAAGCTCTTCATCGCTGAAAGCTTTGTGGAGTGTTTTCAGAAAGAATTTCCTTTTCAGCTTTGTTGCTATGGCGCTATTGATTTCCAAAACTCTGAAACGCTTGCTATTTCTGTCTCGCTCTTCTAGGGGTTTTTCTACAGTCGACTCTCAGCGTTGTCAACGCTGCTTCTGTCTCTGGTCACTGGACTTCAAAACCGCGGGATATTTACAGCTTGGAAATTTTCAAAAGAAAACAGCTTTCGTTTAGAATAAGCATTCTATTGAGTTTGCTCGCTTGCCTTTGTTGCCCAAGTCAAATTCCCCTAAGAACACCAAAGGAAAAAAAAAACAACTGGTTCTTTACTCTGTTCTTTCGATCTTTCCCGTCCATATTATGTTAGTGTCTATTTACGTTTTAAAAAAGTATTTATTTACTTGCTTCGTTTTATGATATAAATGAATCTATTTTATTCTACATTGACACAATCGGTTTAATCGTCAAGCGCAGTATCTGTTTGAACATATCGATGAGTTGGTCGGGGCTTCTGTAGTGCTCATTTATTGGCGTGTGTGTATAGTTGCCAACTCACTCCCCCCCCCCCCCCTAATTCTGGACAATATCTCATCAGTCTATACACGCATTCGTCATGCAATACAAACATAGAAATTATGCAATGTCTGTAAAGATGTACGCAGGGCCATTTATCACGTGGTTATCTCCGTTTACTTCTCTTCATCTCCCCGCCCCCCCCCTCTCTCTCGTTTCATCCCTCCCTCCCAACCCCTCTCTCTGGCCGCCAGTTATTATCATATCCATCGTGGTATCATAATATCTCCATCCCATGTCACTAAAAATATCACATTCTACATCCGTTTAAAACGATGCATTACCAGTGGCAGCACATCTCTCTCTCTCTCTCTCTCTCTCTCTCTCTCTCTCTCGCTCTGTCTCTCCCCCCTCTCTCTCCCCCTCTTTCTCTCTCTCTCTCTCTCTCTCAATTTTAGATCTCCAGCGTATTATGTAATATAAAGTTAATCATTTCTTTAAATTGAGCTTTTATCCGCAAAAGATACCTTCAGTCTTGTTTGCATCAATAACAGTAGTGAAATCTTGTAGCTCGTAGATTTGGTTAAACAAATTGCACACGCCCCAGCATCGAAGTGCAAGAAAGAAGGAAATCGATCTTATAAAAGAGCTGATATGATAAGAACTCCTTGCAAATGGGTCAAGCTAAAACATCCTAAAACAGCCGAGCAAAGACAGCTCCCATTTCCTCCGGTTCATTTTGTTACAAGCCTAGGACATTCTCCCCTGATCACTGATTTGCCCCTCTCCCTACCCCCTCTCTTTCTTCATGTGAGTGCGTGCGCGTGTGCGTGTGTGTATGTGTGTGTATGTGGTTCCATAAAGCTCTTCATCGCTGAAACCTTTGTGGAGTGTTTTTACCTCAGTACTAGACCCTTCTCCCCCAACCCAAACTATGAACTTCATCAGACTCTCTATATTCCTCATGATAGGATGTGAGTAGGACAGCGAAAAGGCGAGTACTCGGCGAGGATCCTTTCACGATGAAATGGGGGTTTTAATCATTTCTTTTAATTAAGCTTTTATGTGGAAAAATTCATCAAGCTTTGCTTACATCAATAACAGTAGTGAAATCTTGCAGCTCGTAGATTTGGTTAAACAAATTGCACACGCCCAGCATCTAAGTGCAAGAAAGAAGGAAGTAGATCTTATAAAAGAGCTGATATGATAAGAACTTGTAAATGGGTCACGCTAAGACCTCCTTAGGGCCGGGCAAAGACAGCTCACATTTTCTCCGCTTCCCGCTTCATTTTGTTACAAGCCTAGGGTATTCCCCCCGATCACTGATTTACCCCTCTCCCCCCCCCTCTCTCTTTCTCCCAGCCCCTCAGCATCAGTCCTTTCTCCCATAGACTCTGAACTTTATTGGTTTCTCTATATTCTTCACGATAGGGTGTGAGTAGGACAGCGAATAGGCGAGTAAGGAGTACCCTGCGAGGATCCCTTCACGATGAAATGTAGGTTTCTTTCTATTCCAACAATTACACAAAATACTTAAACACTTTTATTATTATCGAAATGAATTGTCTATTGGGTACATATTATGGAGATGAAATCTAGTTTAATATAAAATCTCAATATTCAAATCAAAACAATATAGCACTTATGGGACAAAACTTTGCATAAACCAATTTAAACTGTTTTTAGGAGGTGACCGTGGCTGACCCCCTCCTCTCCCTTGATATTAGAACGCAAAGCCCCGCATTCAAAGATTCATGCTCTCACTAGATGCCTTGATCTGAACTTTTCTTTTATCGAAATTTGAGATTTCTGATGATTCAGTTGTGTAGGTGTTCGCACTTCAATAGAATTCCACGGATTTGCACGAACACAAAATCAAGGCAGGGTTTCGGCAACATTTGCTCTCAGAAAAAACAAGAGCATAATATATTTTTACAAAAGTCAAAACATTCTAGATTTCCTTGATCTGTTGTTGCACAGGTGTTGGCAGTGTATTTTCATACAAGGTATAATGTGTCAAGAGTTTATGACAGGACACAACGATGCTAAGTTTTCTATAACTACAACGCTGGCTCTAGGAAGATTCTTGCAAATTTGCGAGACACTTTCAAAACTGACTGACCTTCCAAGCTGCACCGTGCACCTTCTGAGGACCGATGGGCCGTGGATTCGATCCCTAGAGGCGTTGTAAGTTTTAAAAAAATGCTAAAACATCATGGTTTAACGCCTGCTTCAACAAAGTTTAGGTCACATCGCTGGCGGAGCACCCTGGACATGTTAACGTGCTGCCACACAGAGATAAACAGATAACTCACACGAATACCTCACCCAGTCACATTATACTGACACTGGGCCAACCAGTCCTAGCACTGTTCCCACAATGACAAACCTGCGGTGGGTATCTGCTAAAAACCGATTTTTATGTCTTAGGTATGTCGCGGTGTGGGAATCGAACCCGCCACCTACTGGTTACAAGGCGGACGCTCAGCCAGTTGAGCCAACGAAGCTGGTGCGTCGTACGTAAGGTACCAAAAACTACTTTGCCTTGTGTTTGGTTTCATTGGGAATAATGCTGAGACAGATTGTGCCCAGTGTCAGTATAATGTGATGGGTCAGATAGTCAATTGAGCCCTCCGTGTATCTACGTATGGCTGCACGTTAAAGAAAAAAAAAGGAAGGAGAGCATTTATATAGCACAATATCCACTAAACGTATACAAAGTGCTTAACAAGGGGTCCCTAACCAATAGCAACATGAACAAATAGGACAAGGCAAGCAGCCTGCTAAGCGCCAGTACACTTGTCTAGAGCGCCCCACTTTTGAAACAGCCTATAAACTGTTGCAACTGATGCAAAAACTTAACGCTAACACGATGTACTCCGTTACACTCCAGGTTATCGCTGCATCACTTTCCTTAACAATTCCCCCGAGTAGATTTATAGGTTCAGGTACATCCACGAGACACACCTGTTGGATGTCTTATTTGTAACACGCCGTCTGCGATTGTGGCATCCACCAGAGAGTGACAATTCCCTCGCTATATCACGGCCTTTTGTTCAGTTGATGTACTCGCATTTTTCTGGAGATAAGACTCCTAAAGCCAGTGTAATCCGTTATCCGTTACCGAAATGAATATATACACACAGCTTTCACGTGTCTCAGGCACAGTAAATGTGTCTCCCTGTAATCAATTGCTTTTCATTTCCTCCAATCTTACATTATTAGGGTTTCTGCTTGTACCTAGAGACCTTTGTGTTTCAAATGGCCTTCTTCCAAGCGTCGACATTATGGTAACAAAGACCGTATACTAAAATCAAGAAAATATAAGCTATATATTATTTATGGAAATACGAAGGACCGAAAAATATTTACTTGAAATGGAAAGAAATCACGTCTAAATAAAATGGCGCTGAGGCTATCTATCTTAATTTGTGAATGAAAAAGATAGAGAACCGGGATACATTGATGAATGACCTAAAAGTAAGAAAAAAAAAGAAAAGGAAACGAAAACCTAGCTTATTTGTTGATTACGTGCAATCAAGTACTTTGTACCGGGTCATCTCAGTGCAGAGATTTCAAGATTAATGATTCATGGTCTGGAGAATTTCACTACATACATGCACAGGCACTCCCCCCACACACAAATGCGCGCGCACATACACACACACACACACATGCACATAACATGTGGTATAAGGATATTCGCACCCTCCATCTGCAACCTTTGTTGATTGGTATGGATTATGATGTGGCATGTACTTGATTACGTTAGTGTAATCGTTGTGCTTAATACGGTAATAAAAACAAATAAGAAAACGTTATACCATCAACAATACTAGTAAAAAAAAGATGAGTTCAGGAATAAGGTGACCCTCATAATAATATTATCATGTGCTTTATAACTCGTGACGGAAAAACGGCCACAGTATAATCACAAACATTGAGAAGGACAAGATGAATATTGCAGATAAGAATCCCGATGCGATCTTCAACGTGCTTTTTATGCTCATCATGGGAATGAAAGGCAGCATGAAATGCCCAAAAATTCCACGAGCTCGGCAGAATCTTTGGGGTCACCCGCCGCAAGGGCTTGCACAAAGCAGCACAAAGCCGGCCTAATCTTTTGGCCAGGAGAGTTATCATGAGCTGGCTAGCTTTGGCGAGATTTTTGGTTAAATGGCAATCCAGCAGCTTTCGCCCTGATATTGGAAATGTGAGTGTTCGGGTTCGCAGATAATTCAACATTATGAAATTTTGTTTTCGAATAACCGGCGAAATATAATTTTTGATATAATAACGAAATTAAGAACGACTATAGGTCACATAACAAGATAACTATAAAGATTCATGTGAATAAAAATCCAAGCAATGAAACAAAATCGAAATTCCTAGCTGGCAAAACTGTTATCATTTGTGAGTTATAGGATTCGGCGTTTAAAGGCCAATCTGACAATCTTGATTGAGTGAGGGTGAAGGCTCTGGGGGAAGCTCAATCTGTAGCCATGGTTACAGTGTACACAAACAGTGGCTGCGCAGTGGTTGGGAAGAGTGGAGCCTAACCACATTTGATGTTTAATGGTTTGGAAAGGCGATGCTCGGGCAGAGTTCTAGATTGTAAAGGGTTTACCTCTTAATGCTTTGGGTGAAATGAGCCCCAGTAATCTCTTTGTAGCCCGACTAGTTTTAGTTGTTTTGGTTGTCCGTAGTTTATTCTTTTCCTCCACCCACCCGATAGTACTCTTGATCTTTATACATCCAAATATCAAGAGAGTGTTAGTCGTATAAGGTTGGTGTATTAAAGAATACAAGGTTAGATTATAAGTCGCGATGGTGATAAAGATGATGACGACGACGATGACGAAGACGACGATGATGATGATGATGATGACGATGACGATGATAAATAGAGGAGGAGGAATAGGACGACGAGGACGACAAGAAGAAGAGGGAGGAGGAGGATGGTGGTGATAATGGTGATAATGATGATGATGGTGATGATGATGGTGATGTTGATAGTGATAGCGATGAAAAATAAACGTTATGGCTTTAACGCCTCTTTTCAACATTGTGTAGTCCATATCACGGGCGGATTGCTCTGGGCATGCTAACGTGCTGCCACACAGAGATAAACGGAGAACTCACATGAATATCTCACTCAGTCACATCATAATGAAACACGGCCATCCAGTCTTAAAACTGTTCTCATAATGCCGAGCGCCAGGCAGGCAGCTGCTAAAAACCATTTTTTACAGCTTAGGTATGTCGCGGCGTGGGATCAAACCTGCCACCTACCGGTTACGAGGCGGACGCTCTACCAAGTGTGGCAACGAAACAGGTTGATAATAATAGCAGCACTGTGTTAATTCGCACGCTCAACCGAGCTCGTCATCGGAGCCGGTTATGGCGATGATGATGATGATGATGGTGATGATGATAGTGATGGTACTTGTGAGTAAAATGATATCGATATATAATGCTTAATGAAAACAGTAATCTTTAATGATAACCACAGCTTGTAAGGCCTTTCATCCAATACACATCCCCCTTTCTAGGAACAAAGAAAGCAGAGTAAACAACGGTAATACCAAGGAAAGTTTTTTTCTTTCTGTGCACAAAATCTTGCTTTCTCTTTACTTCTATTCACCACTCTCAACTACAAAGGGAGGTTGCCATTTTCAAAAGGGTTGATAGATCCCAACACCAACTCTGAATTAAAGTGATCCTTTATAATCTTGTACAATGGCCCCTTGTTATTGATGGTAACTCTTACATAAACATCCATTTAAAGAAGTAACGATATCAAAATTTTTTGTAAAGCAAATACAAAATCAGGATAAGGAATTGTCATATAAGAATGACAGTTTGGGATCTTTAGAAACAACATAGACTAAAATATGGAAAGAACGGCTCAAGTAAACGTGCAAAGAATAGAAAATTGAAGAGAGCAGAGCATAAAGAAAAACACATGATTTTATGAAACTAAATAAAGAGATAGATGGATAGATAAATAGATAGATAGATAGACAAACATATAAATGGACAGATAGATAGATAGGTAGAAGTGACTTATAAATAGATAGACAGACAATTCAATAGATAGATAGATGATAGATAGGTGGAAAGAGAGATGTATAGATAGATAGGTAGTGGGATAGTTAGAGAGTCAGAGATCGGGGTTGGGTAAGAGGTCGTAAAAAAGGAGTAGAGATGTAATATTATACAAGGAAGTCCCGAGAGAACGGCTTCGGTAATCACAAATAAGGCGGACTCCAAAAACAAAATCAAGTTCGCCTGACCTACTCTCTCTCTCTCTATCTATCTCTCTTTCTATTACTCTCTTCCCCTTACATTCAGTTTTTCTCTTCCCCTACCCCGTCTTCCTCCTCAATCTATTATTCTCTCCTTTCCCCATCTCTCCCTTCTCTCTCTCTCTCTCTCTCTCTCTCTCTCTCTCTCTCTATGTGCTAATGTGATGACAGCCAAATTAATTTCCCCATGCGCAGATGTCACAGGACAACCACACTCCTAGCTATAATTAAAAAAAACCCAACAAAACAACATCCTATTCTAATATTTGGCTGTATAGACTCTTTGAATAAAGAATCAGAAGTAAACGAAAGTGGAATTTCAAATCCTTTCTTATGTCTTTAAGTTAAGAAATACTTTTTATAAGTCAGCGTTTTCAGCACCCTATTCAACCTTTACAGATAATATCACATACGAAGCTACTGAGACTTTTTGTGCTACCACAAGCAGATATAAAGAAGAGTTCCACGAATTTCTTATCCCGCCACATCTCAATGGAACCGGGCGAGCCAGACTTCGCCTTGTTCCCATAAATTAGATCGCTTTAAGGGAGAGCTGCCTTCTAAATTGTCAATTTTTGCGTCTTGGTTATGACGCAGCCCGGGATTGAACACACGGTCTACTGGTTTTAAAATGGGCGTTCTACCATAAAGCACATGGCGTTGGTAACATTCACTGATGGCGTGCAACTGTAAAAATGCGTTTTATTTCTACTGCTCTTTTAGTATTCTGCGTGAATTTAAAACTATGAGAGAACAATGAACACAATCTTTATGGAAGAGAATGAATCATCCGAACCACAAGCCAGCAAAATATTGCTGATCGGCAAAACATTTGAACCTGTGATTGACAAGAGTTTGCTGTGTACTGTAAACTCATGGAGTTGCCTATGAAAGGTCATTTAGATAAGACATAAATATCCAAACATGTCACACGCCTTCAAAGGTCATGTGACAGTTTCTGGAGCAATGCCATTTCATAATGGGAGGGGGGCTAAGTGTAACTAGAGTCTTATCGCAAATAGCAAAATGTAAAGTGCTAATCCATTACTAAACCATAGTGAACAATTTTAGCGTGTGCTTAATCTGTCCCATTGAATACAAATTATGTATTTTTAGTGAATCAGCTTGAATCAAAATTTCATACGTGTATCTAATTTCTTGTCCTAAATAGCAAAATATAGAGTTTATATCCATTACTAAATCATAAAATATAATTTTCGCTACTGTTGTAACTGATGCCAAAGGCAATGCAACAAGGTATAAAAGTATAGCTGCCTAAGGATTTCTTCCAGAAAGATATTATTGTTTTTCTCATTAGTTTAAAGGCTCGGTGTGTATTGATCAAACTAAGAAAAGGAAAAAAAATCTGAACACACATTCCATTCTATTCCATTCCTTTGTCCGCACGCAAATCAAGTGGTTTTACTCCAACCCAAGAAAAGCCAAGAACAATGTTCTTATTCAAGATTCACCATTAAAGCGGTATTGTCTGCAAAGTTACTTGGGAGTTTTTCATCCTCTCCGTCAAGAAAATAAGAGAGAAGGGAATCAATAAATTGCTTCTATTGTATAGGCGAATTCAGTCTATCAAAAGGCCGGCAGCAGCGCCAATATTACAAGAACATTCTACGTTCTAAACACTTTGAAAACAATCATCCACTAGCCATGGGTTTCATCGTTATCTTGCACTCTCTTTACAAATGCACACAAACACACACACTCACACACACACACACACGCACACACACACACACTCTCTCTCTCTTTCTCTCTCTCTCCCTCTCTCTCTCTCTCTCTCACTCTCTCTCTATCTCCCTATACCAATCTTCTTTTTATCGATTCAACTACCTTAGTAATCACCTGCGCATCTCTAACCATCTTTCATTCTGCTGTTATCTGCTTTTATCTTCAATTCTTATAAAGACCGATCTTCCATTAAATCTTCCCATCCCAATTACTTTCTACTCTGATTTTTTTCCTTTCTCCCTTTTTCTTCGTTGTTAACCTCCTTTCACCAACTCTTTTTCATCGTTACTTTTGGTGCCTTGCAATCTGCCTGCATTTAATCCTAAACCATACTTTCTCTTAGCACTCCATCTTTATATTCCACTGTCCCCAATCTTTCCCGTTTCCTCACCATCGCTTTTTGACGCATTAAAACTCCAACTCTTTACCAGCTTCATTGGCGCACTTGGTTGAGCGTCCGCCTCGCAACCGGTAGGTGGCGGGTTTGATTCCCACGCTGCGATGTGCCTAAGTCGTAACAATCGGTTTTTAGCAGCTGCCCACCTGGCGTTTGGCATAATGGGAACAGTGCTAAGACTAGTTGGCACGGTGTCAGTATAATGTGACTGTAGGAGATATTCGAATGAGTTCTCCGTTTATCTCCGTGTGGCAGCACGCTAGCCTTTTAGAGTGCTCCGCCGGCGATGTGGCCTAAATTGTGTTGAATCAGGCGTTAAAACCATAATGATAAAACGTTTTCACTC
>JAUEKY010104594.1:0-10468 GCA_031833965.1 Scyllaea pelagica
GAGAGAGAGAGAGAGAGACCGAGAGACAGAGAGAGAGAGAGAGAGAGAGAGAGAGAGAAAGGAGGGGGGTGCTTTTTTTTTCGACAACAATGCTTTCTTCAATATTTTCCAAAGTCAATGTAATTTGACATAATCAATTCATTTGACTTATGTTATATAATGGAATCATGTGAATGAGCTATGAATCAATTCTTATTATTTTTTTTTACTGAAAAGGAGGTTTAAAATGTGAAATAGAATTTCTTGACCAGCACAATTGAAATATTGTTCTTGGAAGTTTTTTATATATATTTTTTTTATTTTCATCATTTTCTGCAGGTATTGAACGGTTCACTGACAACTTGATCTTGATGTTTGGATTTCAAAATGCCACAACATTTACAAGAGCTTTCAGACAGGGTGTCAAGCTCTTCTGGACCTTTTTAACTCCAGTTTTCACCCTGGTGAGCTGGATTATTATAAAGTTTTGTTTTGTTATGAGTTCTCCTCTGTACTGCCCAATGGCAATGTAGGGACCAAACATAATGTTTAACACCAGTATATGACAAAAAAAAAAGTACAAACCCAATTTTAAATCAAACAAAAGTCAGGAAAAATTCTGAGCCAAGAGATTAAGACAAGCAATTGGCTAGCCCACTGTGCCCACTCTTTAATGACTCAACGAAAATACACATTGAGGTGTACATCTAGGGTGGTGAAACAAATTTCAATGTAGCCTGAGATTTGACTGCTAAGCCACTACAGGCGATTAAATTATGTATGATTCAGTTATATCCATGAATCAGGCAACAACATTAACACTAATGATAAAAATGAAAATAACATATAGCATTTCTGTAGTGTACTACTATAACACAGTTGTGCTCAATATGTGTTACTCATTAGATGATGAATATATATATATATATATATATATATATAAAATATATAATGCTGTGGCTATATTGTATGAATATCAAGCTATTTCCCTTTTGTATTTGATACTGATATGACATAATATTATGTTTGAATCGTTCGTATAATGGATTTTTAAATAACATAAAAGCAAACATTGTGAGATTTAGATTTTTTTTCTCAATAAATGTCATCTTACAATAATTCACTCATATTTTTATCTTTCTTCAGACGATTTTCATCTTGGGATGTATCAGCTATTCAGAGCTCTCCTACGACAGGAAGTTTTTGACCTACCATTACCCTAGCTGGGCTATTGGCATTGGGTGGTGTCTGGCATGCATCAGCGTCATCTTGATACCAATTGTCATCATTCAGAGATTGATAACTGCACAAGGCACCTTCTATGAGGTACGGAATGCTATCATTCTTATTCAAGTGTTCTGTAGATTACTTGTTCCTTCACTGGTAGCATCCATTTTTGGTGCTCTGAGGCCCTTTTACAATATAACTTAGTGAAGAAAAGAAATATAACATCATTTAAAAAATCTGACGACTCAACTCAATTTATTTGTCCCCCGTTCACTTATGCAATACAAGTAGAGAGGGAAGGAGATGAAGGTAGTTTTTTATTTTAAAATATATTTGGCTGATAGATACCTTTGTGTGTGTGTGTTTGTGTGAATGTGTGCACGAGTATGCATGTGTGAGTATGTGTGCTTGTGTTTGTTAGTTTTCCTTTTCTAACTCATATATACCTTGTTTCATGGATTCCTCATCCAAGTTGCTCAGTTCTAGCAAGGCTGAGACAAATTTGTTCAGCTGGATATTGATTGAATTGCTTTTTAAAATCTCTAAAAGGCCTGGAGCTAGGAATAATGGTTTGTTTTTCTACAAATACCATTCCCCATAGGATAGATATCTTACTTCTCATATTAGAAGTAGAAGTTCTTTTTCATTCTGCCAAAATGTTCAGTCTCCCTTTATTTCTGCCTTTGTGTGGGGTCAGCACAGATGAAATAATGCATTCTTAACTCATTGTGTAGTAAAACCTTTTGCTTTCCTGGCAATCAAAAGGCACTGTGTGCTAGCCACCTGCTTGTATTAATCTCTTGGCTAAGAGTTTTTCCTGACTTTTGTTTGATATAAGATTGGGTTTGTACTTTTTTACACATTCTGGTGTCAAACATTATGTCAGGTACCTACCCTGGCTCTGGTCAGTACAACAGGGAACCTGATAAAACAAAACAGATGCAAAAGCAGAAAAAATTTTCTGTGGACATTTGATACAGCTGATGACTTGAGGCCCATCTGTCCTTTATTACAAAACCTTTGACTATCATTTACCCTTAGTTGCTGAAAGTAGGCAAATAATGAACAAATCAAACAAAATATCATCACCATAGATTCTTCAGAATAAAGACATGACAATCTAGCTTTTGTTTTTTGGAGAGATTTATCTGTGGCTACTGCTAAGAATTTGTGTAAATAGTTCATGGTTTTTTTATCCTCAGAAGAAAATTAAGAACTATTGCTGGAACATATTGATTAAACTTTGAGTTATTAATATCTGTTCTTCTAAATCAGATGAAAAATCTAGTTCATCAGTTACTATTGCCTAGGTTTTTTTTATTTTAAGGACTTTTTTCTTTTTTTCTTTTTTTTTCATCCCTGCAGCGTCTGGTTTACCTCACCACCCCTCGACTTAGGCTTCATCAAGTTCGCTCCAATGAGGACATGACTAAGATTATACTGGAGGAGGAGGATCCTCTGAATGAGCCTGAAAGTAACTGCATGATGGAAGAATTCAGGGATACTAAAATTGATGCTGTAGTTGGTGGCAAGGATCCATATGAGGCTTACAGTCTGACAGTTAATGAGAAGGAAAGATTAGGTGTACCAGCTGAGAAATTGTTGTCTAATACTGGCGAAGAATAGAAATGCCAGGAGTTGTTATCTGCAAGTGACAAGGGGTCCTTATCACACAGCATTTACAAATTATCATACTGTTTGTTTGTTTTTTTTATCCATCAGTCAAACACATAAATCGATGGGGAAACTCTGTAAAAGAGTGAAAAATATATGGAACCAAAAATACCATCCTCTTGTTGAAATGTTTTCTCTTAGATTAGTCTCTTTTTTACAGTTTTGTAAAAAGATGGAAGTAAATATTTGTTTATTTTTCTATTGCTTGTTGTTGATGATTTTCAACTCAAAGATTCAAAAGGGGTTGGGTTTAATTTGTCACTCAACTTTTGAATAATTCTTTTTGTTATATTCTTTAGAATAAAGATATTGCAAATTATTATCAATGTTGATTAAGATGAAGGAGCAAACCTAAATAAAGACTAAGAGCAGTCTGTTTAATCCAGTTAGATGGAGTCAATTGTGTTTTTATTTTCTCAAAGCCCACAAGAGTCTTATTACTTACCTAGAAAACTAGAAAAAAGTCCTCTATGAGGAAGTTCTTGCATTGTATATTTTCCATTGATCATGTATCATTTTTCAACATTTGTCATTTGTTTTTTGAGTGTAGATAATTACATTGTTGAACTCACCTCTAGTGAAGGATTTAAAAGATGGTGCAGAGGGAGTGTACAGAAAGCTGCAGAAAGCCTCTAATTCTCATAGGTGTTTTGTTATATTTCATTAAATTCAAAAAATAAATTGACTTCTTGCTGACTTTTTCAGCACAGGGCAAGAAAGTCCTTCAAGCTAAAATTCACCATTAGACTTTTGTTTTCAGTGGGCTGTTACTTTAGAATTTGAATTTTGAATATAACCTATTCAATCAATCTGTTTCAAAATCTGGTTGAATTCATCTTATAAAGCCATTTTATCTGACCTGTGGTTGTCCTAGAAGCCACTTAATTTAGAGTAGGGAGAAGTTCTGAAACTTTCGTGTGTTACTTACTGCCTGTTTGCATGGAGGGCAGCAACAGGGGAGTTACTTTTGTCAATCCTGGGTAAAAAGAGTTCCCCAGATGAGGTTCGTTGAGCTCCTTTTCCACATAATGTATATCTGGGTCTCCATATCTTGTGCTTTCCTTCTTGTATCCAGTGCAGGGTGGTCTTTGTATTAGAAATGGGTGTAGCCTTTTCAACATACAATTACAATTGAGATTTAATCAATCATCAGGCTTGTTATGGTTCAAGTTAAATAATCACTTGCTCCAGCTTCATGCAACACACACTTATTGTTGAGGGATGCATCTCTACACTTGTAATTATGATATTGCTGACTTTCACCACTCACCTTGATCAACCTTCACATATAGGTAATATTTTGAAAAAAAAATCAGATCTCATGAATATCGCAATTTTGAATGTGCAAATCTAAAATCATTAAGTATGATTAGCTACTTTTTTTTATTATGCATACAAAGCTTTTCCTGAGGGATACCAGTAACATTGTAGCATGAACTCTCGTTCCTCTGGTCACCTTTTTTTTCTTTATTTGAAAGAGTGCATGAAAGCTATAAGAATTGGACAACTGCAACTTAACTTTTATACTTGAAAAAGCCTTTGTGGAAACTTTGATGAGCCTCTTCTTTTAAACAAAATCCTACATATAGAGAATGTTCAAACAGCCTATGATGCATTTTGTATTTTAGTTGTTTTTTTTCTTTTTGACTTTTTTTTTTTTTTTTTTGAGAAATTATATCAATTATATCAGGTATTGGCTCAATTAGGTGAGAGCAGTTAACTCGCAATTCGAAAACAACACAGGATATTAAATTTCCATAATAAACTAAAGGATAGAGGCAGTCACTGCCGTAAAGTTAAAGCTGTTAGTTGATCATCACATTCCTCATACTATTTGAATTCACTTGGCATTTTTGTGGGGCTCCATTGCAGATCAGATGGATTCAAAAATCTCTGTGCTTCCCTGCATTGTTGCATTGGCTTTTTGTTTTCTTTGCTTCAGTATCTATCAAATGTAAAATGAGGTTAGTTAACAACTTGCCCAAAGATGTTGCATTGCGAGAAATATGAAAAGGCTATGTTTTTTCTCAGCATGAATAGCTCGCTCAGTGTTTTCTCTATCGTCTTCTGGTGGCTTTGAAAAGAAATTCTTGGACTATGATGGAATCTTATTTGCCACAGGCCCTGTTTTGAGCCCTTAATGACAGCTTTACCAGGGTCTGAAGGAGAAGCATAAGAGTAGAATCTTTTGTTTTAGGAAAACAAAAAACAAAAACTGGTATTTGACTTGAAACATTCTGTCCTCTGACACCCATAGAAGCAAATGGTTATGCCTTTGAAACATGAATTTTGGATGTATTATATAGTGTTGTGCATTCCCACAAATATTGTTGATTTAATTGGACCGTAGCGGTTCTTTTGTAATGCTAACTGAATTTTTTTTAAATCATACTTAAACTGTGTTAACAATAAGAGATCTGATATCGGAAAGCAGTCTTTGATACTTTGCATTTGAAGAATGTGATCTGACAAATTATGGGTGATCTGCTGAACCATTCAGTTGGGGTAAACTATCATTTTTGTTCAAATTCACAAGATTTCTACATATTACTAACCACTTGTCAAAAGGATTTCTTCATGAATAGATTATATCCCTTTTTTCAAAAAAGAAGTATGGCAAAACTTTGTTTTACTTTTTAAAGGTAGCACGGATGCTGGTCTGTTAAGTTGGGGTTTGTTTGGTTTTTTTTTTTTGGAGGGGAGGGGGGAGTGTCTTTGCTTATTATTTGTTGGGGCTGTCAGAGGGATATTGATTAGCCAGACAAAAGTAAAATTGCTTTTACATATTTACATCTCAGATTCCAACCAAGAAATATCCAAGCACCAACAGGTTTTACCCCATTGGCTCAATGGTGGAGCGTCTGCCTAGGAACCAGGGGGTTGTTGGTTTGATCCCTGACCATTCTCATACCCAAGACATTAAAACTAGCAATTTAGTAGCTCTGTCGCCTGGTTTGGTCTTATACCAACGTGCACTTGAGTCAGATTTTGATCTGAAATGCACTGTGATGAAATCTTTCAAATCACTTAGAATTACATTTCTGTATTATGTATACTTATATACCTAAAAATAATTCAGTTCTTTAAGGGGTTTCTTTGCTTTGTTTTGTTTTGTTTTTTTGGAAGGGGGGAGGGGCAGGGGGCGGTGGGCGATAATTACGGGATTTCCTAGTTATCTATTCTTTTTTAGAGTAAAGAAAATGTCTTGAGTTTTTCTCTCTTCTCTTTTTTATATTTCTTTCACCACAAGTATTACATAACAGATTTTTTTTTTTTTTAATATCTCAATCACAATCATACAGTTCAGATTATCATCAGCAAAGATTCTCATCAAGATTAGATTCCAGAAAACTGATGTAAATATGCATATGGATTTTAAAACTGTTGAGTTCATGATCCCATTACAATTTACGTACAAAGTGTGACTTTCACTGAACTGCATTTCCTATTTGGATCGTTTTTCCATAATTTTTTTCATAATTTCCTATCTTTAGTAATTCTACTATTTGGTCAATGTTGATATTGTAATAACTGCACTGTTTCTCTGATCCATTCTACCCAAAACAAAATGTGCACCAAGTGGAAATTGTAACTGCCTAAGTTTTTTGTAGGGCTTCTTGATGTTGCATGCAACCCGAGAGGATTTGTATGATGAATTTTTTAGGCATTTCCATTTTTAGTAGAGAATAGATAAATTCATATTGTGACATTCTTCTCTTGAAGTGAAAATGAGTATACTGCTATTTCCTTTCATTGGCAATACCATCATCAATTTGCTAGTAATGTGCACATAGAAGAGATTTTACCATTCACTGCAACTAGAACTTCAAATTATTACACTTGGCATTCATACTAGTGGAAAAAAAAAAAGTTGTGAATAAAATTTGAATACCAGTAAAGACATTCCCTTTTATGGTCTCCCTTCTTATGATTTAACCCTTTTTTTTTAATATTCAACTTCAATTCATTTTTTTTAATTTTCCTCTTGTGCTTGTAAGATTAAAGATATTCAGCCCATGGCAACAACATGCGCACACTACATTTTACAACTTTTTCAAAAGAGTTGATATTCAGTTAAGAATCTTATTATATTAGCATCAAAGTCCATCTCCAATCTAAAATTGAAAATTTCAAACCTTTTCCAACACAGACCTGTCATTTTAATCGAATAGTTAAAGGTTTTAAGATTTTCTTGCAGCTCTTATTTAGGGCACTATTGACACAATTTCAACCAAATCAGTGCCCAGTCAGATAGCACCAAGGGCAGTTTCCAAACAAGGTCGGAGTAGACTATATTAAATACTTAAAAAGTGAAGATGAACTATACATTGAATCAAATAGTGATTTTCAAGTAAAACAGTTTGGGATGACAGCATTCCCAGTGATTCCAAGAAAAGGACTTGCAAGTGTCAGCTGGACATTCACAGAATATTGGTTCAGTAAGTAGCATTTGAACAGAGGTGCAATCACTGGTAAAGATTCTGATTTTATTTTTAAGAATTGCATAATTTAAAAGGCAAACACTTCCTAACTTACAGAGAATGAGAAAGCTAAACAGAGTTTCACATTTTGGTCCGATGTTCGGCAACAAGCCCTGCTTTCACCCTCATGTCACATATTAAGACAGACTTTTTTTTAAAACAGTTTTAGTAGGGAAAATCAAACAGACTTGCCAACCTTTCAGAATCACAATCAGGGACACTTAGTCTAGAGCCCCTAGCATCATATTATAGAACCAAAGTATCTTATCAAAGAGAGATTCAGATCATATTGATCAATAACTGTTAACAATTCCAAGCTGCCATCTCCCTGCTTCTTTCCATGGTTTATTTGCTATATGCAAAAGCATTGGCTTCTTTTTTTTCTTTATCTTGAACCTATTTTACCTTTCAGTGAAAGGAAAAAAAAGCATTGGCGTTTATGTAAATTGTCATCAAGTGTGTTTACCAAGGCAAAATCAGTGAATAATAAACCTGAATCCAGGATGATCTTAATCTCATGGATGAAATACCTATGTTTTTCAATATGATGCTAGAGTAAGAGCATAGACCAAGTGCCTCTGATTGTGATTCTGAAAGATTGGCAAGTCTGTTATGATATTCCCAGACTTCTCAATGAAGACAGGCCAGTATTGCCTAAGAAAAGCCTTGGAATCTGACAGCATCAAAGCAGTTGCCAAGGACGCCAAGGCAAAATTAAGTTTTCTTGATAAGGACTTATTAAACTTAAAGAATGAGGGCATGGTTATCATTGCCTTGGCCTGGGCTTGAAAATCAAGGGCACTATGGCAAAATGCCATGGGATGTTTTTTGCCCTGTATTCCCTACTAATTTCTTTTTAATCTATCTTGGAAGGTCTGTTCTTATTGAAACAACAAACTTGACCTTTTCTTGGCTTTATAAGCATTTAAGGGCACTGTTCACACAATTTAGGTCACATAGCACCCACTAAAACTCAGTACCTCTGACTTCATTGTCAGCCTCCATAACACTAGGCTCTTGATCCCACCTACAAATATAACAGGAGTGGAATAGGGGATTTTTGCCACTTTTTTATTACATTTTGTCCCCAAAGGAAATTCGAACCTGCAACCTCTCATTTGAGTCCAGAGCCATGACCACTGAGCCATTGAGATCCCCCTTCAATTCATATGAAAAAACAAAAAAACAAAGCATTCTTACTGAAGTTTACATTTGCTCCTCTTTTATTCATCAACATATTATCTATGTTCCATTTTCACAGTACAAAGTTGACCATTCGCTTTATGTTGCCAATCACATTATTCACCTCCTTAGTCAGCACATTATAAAAGGCAAAATGGCATTGATAGTGCCAACAGTGCCAGCAACCAAACGATATAACCATAACTAAAAACAGAATAAGTATTTTTATCATATAACCCAAAATTGGGGAAATTGTGATAATCAAAAAGGAATTGGAGCTGAACAAAGAAAAGCAGACAGACAATGAAATGGAGAAATAAGACAGCTGATGATTGTGGGCTTTCACTCAACAGGAGATGATTAGAGGCCACATCAGCACAAGTGTCATAATCGCAGAAATAATAGAAATTTCATTGGGTAGAGAACAAATAATTTAATTTGACAGAGCTAAGCACTCAATACAAGATGACTGATAAACATTTCCTTGTTGCAAGATTGATGTAAGTTAGCAATTTTATTGGTTTAGCAATACAAAGTTTTTCAACCAAAACAGTGACATTCATCAAATGTATTCCCACAAAATAAATCTTGCAATCACAACTTAGAGGTAACCTTACGATATCGTCAAATATCACAAACCATATGAACTTTGATTAATTTGGAAACACAAGCAATAAGAAAATTTACCATAAAAATTGGTTTCATAAATATTATACTTTATTAGCCATATTTACTTTCTATTTTTCCCAATATGGTGTGTTATAGTAGCCAAACAAACAAAAACTTCTTCAGCTCAACTATTCTAATTCCTTCCTATTACAATATCAATCAATGGCCCATGGTGTAATTGCTATCTGGCAGAGTGAACGGGGATATTATCATCTTTCTACTATGGGGGAAATTTGAAATGGAGGATATCCTGCATAGATTATTAGTAGTTTGCAATTTCATTCACTTAGGGTGCTTCCAGCATTAGAATATGAGGTCATACTAGCACCAAAGGAGAGAGTTAGATAAAAGCTATGCATCTGTTTAAAGAGATGACAGAACATGAGCCTATAAGAGAAAAGAAAATTTAAAAGAAAAATTGTGTCTCTGAAAAAAATTAAAGTGACAGAATACAGTGAAATAGACAGTACATAAGGGTTATATACTGTCATCTTTACTGGTTGACTAAGAATTATGCAAATGATATTTGTCTTATCAAGGCAACACCATTTAAATGAACAAAGCTTTTTTTATTCCCCATGCCCATTGCTCATTACAAAAATAGCTGCAAGTTTTTAATAAGTCCATACGTCTATCTATACATTTAGGCCTATATTCTTTTTGATGACCCAAATGGGAAAAACGAATAGTGAATGTAGTTATTACTCTCCTCCCCTGAAATATCAATATCCAGCAAAGCGGTCAGTCTTGAGCAAAATAACAACCCAGTGTGATTAGAAATGAACGATACCATAAGACTTTGGAGATGGAGACTGAGATGTTTTAAGTAGTCAAATATAAAAAGAATCTAAATCATCATTCCATTCCAAACCATACATAGTTTTCGATTCATCAACACTATTACTATCAAACATACAGGACTTGAAACAATATTTATCAAAATTCTGAATATGGTTTTAAAAATTACAATCTTAAAAATCTTACAACCAAAACTGAGACTTCTATTCTTTTAAAATCACAAAATTCCTCAGAAAAATAGAATCAAAGTAGGTTGGGGTTTATTTTTGACAAAATTGGAGGACTCATGTCAATACAACATAAAGTCAAAAGAAAGGCCTTTTCCCATGCCTGTCTGAGAGCTTTCAAGCTCTTCACCAATGGTGTTATCTTCTCTTGTTCCTTGAGGGTTTTACGGTGCTATCAGCACAATTTAGGCCATGTCAGCGCCAGATGGGAAAAAGTAAGATTGATAGTAA
>JAUEKY010104705.1:0-10468 GCA_031833965.1 Scyllaea pelagica
ATAATAATAATAATAATAATAATAATAATAATAATAATAATAATAATGATAATAATAATAATAATAATAATGATAATGATAATAATGATAATAATAATGATAATAATAAAATTATTGATACTAATAATGATAATTATGATAATAATAATAATAATAGTAATAATAATAATAATAATAGTAAAAATGATGATGATGATGATGATGATGATGATAACAATGATAATAATGATGATGATGATGATGATAATAATAATAATGATAATAATGATGATGATGATGAATGTATGATGCTATGGTGATAAGATATGATGATATGATGATGATGGCAATGATGACGATATTAATGATGATAATAATGATGATGATAATAATGATAATGATAATAATAATGATAATAAGGGTAATGATAATGACAATGATGAGGATGATAATGGTAAGAATGATGATAATCATAATAGTGATGATGATTTTAATTCTTTCTTAACAAATTCACTCAGTAAAAGTAGAGCATTTATGTAGCGCAAAATCCACTAAATGTGCTTTAAGGGCTTTACAGGGTGTCCCGAGCCAACAGCAGCAGGAAACATATAGGATGAGACATGCTGCCTGCTAGGCGCTAACACATTTTTTTTCAGTCTGAGACAATGCTGTAAACGACCAGGTACTCGTTTTACTCCTGAGTGGAGCGGGAAAATGTGAGTAAAGAATCTTTCCCAAGGATTCAACCTTGCGCCGTCTCCGACGGATGAATCAGACCCACTACCTCACGATCACAAGCCTAACAGTCTGCCACTAGGCCTCAAAGTAGCACAATAACAATTGCACAGTAACAATGGAATATTTCAATTTTCTTTGTCGAATGATTGGGACGGACTCAAATGCATTTCCGCCATTAGATTCATCTCCAAAATCAAATATTTGTTTTATGCCTATAGTTCATCTGCGTTGTTTTCTCTACTGGTCATAATGTGTTGTGTGTTTGCAGCCTAAAACCTGTCACCTGTCACCTATCTGCTTTGAGCCAGGTGGCACATAAGACCTCCACTCGAAGTCTCCACGCTGCTCTGTCCATGGCTGCTCTCTTCGCTTGCCCAACGTCATCTGCCCTTTCCTTCTCAACTGTCCTCTTTGCCATGTGATCCTTGGTCTTCCACACTTTTGTTTTTCCCTCAGGGATCCAAGTCAGTGCTGTGCAACCTAAAACACTTTCTGTTTTTGCAATCTGAGCCAGGCTTCAATCCCCATATCCAATTGCTAATCTTACGTGGTTATGAGATCCCAGCCTTGTGCCTTGTATGTATATGTTTTGAAGTCACTGTGACAGAACAATGCTAGAAGCTTCCACAGTGGTTTCAGAGGAACCTTTGCCCCTTGGGTTTCATTTGTTTTTTTTATATAGACACACATATCACAGTGGGCTGATCACATGCTTGGCTTAATGGCATGATCCAGAGAAATTCTGTCTCATAATAAGAGTCGGCTCTACACTGTAAAGGTAAAAGGGTACTGTATGATGATGATGATGATGATGATGAATTATATAGACACTCACTGACTGTTCAACTCTACGTCTTTTTCAGTGAGAATCTTCTGAGACGCTCTGACGGGATCGACACCCCTGGCCCCCTTCGATGGGAACTCCTGCTCATCCTACTGCTGTGCTGGGTCATTGTCTACTTCTGTATTTGGAAAGGACCCAAGTCTACTGGAAAGGTAATCAGAGTATGAGTAAAATAACCTTTAATAAATCAAAGCAAAGCTGGAAACTGGTTTTGAATTCTAATTGAATCATTCTGCAGGGTATCCTTGGTAATGCAGACCTATTTAGAAAAAAAAAAGACAAAAGAACAGATGCATTAGCCAAATTAACTGAGGGTCATATAGGCTGATTATATGGAAATATTTCATAAATAATTTTGGTGAGAAATATGGGGCAAATGATTGGCAAACAGGTAAAATGCAAAGAAGTGTGTTAAATTTTTAGAAATACAAAAACTTATTCGCAATCCTGCCTACAGAGGAAACTAGAACTAGAACATTGCAGAGATATTCACAACACATTTTCAAAAGTCTTTGAAAAATATGATGCAATGGCAAAGCTACCATGGCACATTATGGATTGTATTATTTGGTTTATTATGTAAATACTAAGGTTAAAGCAAGTGCCATTGAAAAAACATAATATGATGGTTTGTTTCCAGGTTGTCTACTTCACAGCCACTTTCCCGTATGTGGTACTGGTTCTACTGCTGATAAGAGGGGTGACCTTGCCCGGATCGGATGCTGGTATTGACTTCTTCATCAAGCCTCGCTGGGAGTTGCTGCTTGATGCCAAGGTCTGTAGAGACATCAGTGTGTTATAGCTCATTGAAGGCAGATTTGTTGCAGAATGGTTTTTAGAAACCATACTTGTTGACAGGTTTTGTTATAGATAAGTATATTGCAGACCTTCAACTTTGGTTAGTGTTCAATGTCTTTGTAAAACCCAAAACTTTATGAGAGTAAACTTTTAAAATCTTAGTCTAAATAAGTAAATAACTCTGAAGTTATCCATATAAGATGAATATATTTCAGTGGCAAGATGGAAGTTAACTGCTTGCTCACATTGATTTGCTATTTTTGTTGATTAACATAACATGAAGTGACCCAAATTACCAGGCCTTTGAATACACACCTGCAAGGGATGTCAATTGTTGACTGACTAGAGAGTCTATTTAGAACCACCAAAAGGTGTGAGGTTTCATTTTCGGTACCTGCAATTCTTATTTTGAAGTCTTTGAAAAACTGCCTTTTACTCTTGCTTTCTTTACTTTCACTCATCCAAGGCGTTCTATTCAATAGCTTGAAAATAAACTGTGCTGAATTATTTTCCTAATGTTAAAAGAGACTCAGTGTTACTTGTGCTTTTCATTTCCCAAGATCCAGGGCTGGTAATGGGGCTTGTCCCAATTGTATAAAGGAATTTTTATTCAATTACAGACAAGAGATTACACTTGACTAACAATGAAGGATTTGTTGAATAGCTTTACAGTCTATCTATTTTCTATTTCCTTGAATTTTGGTCTAGGTGTGGGTGAATGCAGCCGCTCAGAACTTCAATTCTCTTGGGGTGGCGTTTGGTGGTCTAATCACCATGTCCAGCTACAACAAATTCAACAACAACATTCTAAGGTAGGCATGGCAAGTTAAGGCTTCATGCATGGAAAAGTGATTGACATATTAAGGAGATACAGTTTCAAAGAGCCATTTATCAACATTAGGCCTTGATCATTCTCATTTGTTTTCATATTTTTTGTCAATGTTACTTCTATCTGGTAAGAACTGATAGGATTAGGATCAGAATATATATTTTGATTAATGCTATTTCCTTTCCCCTCATATTTGTGTTTTACCTTGCTTTATTTTCTTATCATAACAGTAGATTATCAAATCTATTCAAAATGTTTGCCTTGACCAAGTATTTATTGAGTTGCAGTTGTAGTTCATCCCAAAGATAAAGACAGAAGTATCAAATCAGATTTTTTTTTTATTATCAATCCCTTGAAGAAGTTCAAGTCTGAGTATCATAATGAAAATAACCTGAAAGAATACTATAAAAAAGCATCGTCCTTTCCTGCATCATTCATGAACGCTATGAAGTATCATTTCAGGAGAGACAGCTTTTGTTCTGGTTAACGGTAAATCTAGAAAAGCCATAATGATGTTATTCTTTCTTGTCAGAGGACAATTGAATTTCTATAGAAATGAAATGATGTGGAAGAGATGGACACTAGCAAAATCATTGGATTTCTCAAAACACTTCGAAATCACTGTACCTTGTTAATTTTCATTTATTTGAGGGAGGCCCCATTGTAAAAACTCCCTTTAGTTGTTCTTCTACTCATTGTCTTAAGCTCATTCCTATACTGGTCACTCTGGTGAAAGATTCCAATTTTATTTCCTTGTCCAAGTCTTTTTTTTAAGTTGCTCTGTATATCCTCCTGGTGCGCACTCCCATTTCCAATCTAGTATGTGCAACACTATTCAACCAAATCTTAAACAAAAAGGCTCTGTGTTCTTTAATCAGCTCATTGAAGTATCCAAAATGCACTGACATAACCCAATTGTCCAAAATACGATCCTCCTATTTCCAGTGTATAGATTTTGGTTTGCTTAGATACAGCATGGATTTGAAGATACTGAATATGCCTATGATGAGGAAAGCAGATATGGTTTGTCAAAACTAGTTCACCTTACATTCTCTCCCTCCTTTTAGTGTTGACGTTTCACCCCCATTTGAAACATGCATATATCTGATATATGACTAAACCAACCCAACTACTTGTAGTGAATACACAAACCCTTCCTTACTCTGGTGCCCTTCTTCACAATCCATTTGAGCTTGATGACTGCTCTGGCAGCTCTGTTAATGCCACAAGGCATTGCCTGACAGAGGAAAGTAGTATATCGTAATTCTTGGTGTCTTTTTGCAAATGTACGACAAACAAACTTCCTTGCTAAGAATTCATTTCTTTGACTCAGTTTTGTTGAGTTAAAGATTTTTTTATAGGTTCGCTTGCAGATTAAATGAAAAAAAAAAGATTTTGATCAACAACTAATGCAGCTGAATCATTTCTAAGTGAAAACTGAGGCCTACAACTTGTAAAGAACTTACAAAAGAAACAAGGCTGATCTAAAGAATCTAGAGACATTTTTAAAAATTTTCTTATATTGTTTTGTTTTAAGCATTTTTGGTATGATGGTGTTGCACTGTATAATCCCTGATTTTTTTTTTCTCATCTGAAATAATACTCATATGTGATTTAGGACTGCTAGTGGGATGGTTTTCAAAATAGGAAGAATGCATGGAAATATATGGAATTTTGTTTTGTCACACGTCATTCCTAAAAAGCATAATTAGAAAGAAGCCTCCATCCTTTGAAAAAAGCCTTGTAATAAATCAATGAAGAAAAAAAAGGATTGAGGTCATATTTTGATTCAATGAAAAAGTTCTTAACTCCTTGATTTGATAGCTGTATCAAAGTGGGGATGACAATAGAGAAAAGCAGATAGCCCAGTGCAAACAGACAGTGAGAATATTATTAGCTTGACCACAACCTATAATTTTCATCTCATAAGGATCTAGCCATAGAAATCAGGATCAAGGCTAGTCAACCTCCATAACAATAGATAGAATTTAGTTTCTTTCAGAAACTTTAGAAGTGAAGTGGTAGAAAGAAACCAAAACAATTAGCATGTAATATCATTTAACAATGAAGGCATGCCTTCAAAGTCTACGTCTAAACTTTAAGGTTTTTCCTCTCTTTTTGTCTAGTTCAAAACTTTCTATATATTGCTGTCTTCAGTAAACCCCTCCTATCGACATATCAACCCTCAGCCCCCCTCCCTTCCTTTTTCCCTCCCTTCCGAAATGAAAATACCTGCTGCAAAGCACTTATGTCAAGGAGTGTCAGTTTTACAATGTTTTTTAATGCTCCAAAAGTATCTGCAAGATACTGATTAACATGTATTATTTCTGAGCGGAGATGAAATTGAAATTGCCCGAGTGACGCTGCTTACACCCTCAATATTGCTTAGCTTGGCAAGGTGTTAAACATTCTCTCTTGATCTTTTTGCCTGATTCTATAGCAATAACTGTAAGGGAGGGAACAACTACATTGAAACTTTTTTTTCAAAATAAAAGAACTTTTCAAGATCAACAATAATGACCTCTTCCTCTGCTGATAATATTATAAGGCTTCATAAAAAATAACATAAATTGTATAATTTCTAATTTATAAGGGTATGATATATATGTGTGTCTACAGTTTGAAAAATTTCCAAAACTAAGAAAATAAGATTTCAAATAATTTATCATGAGGATTTTCTTTTCAGTGTTAGATATTATTTATTTCACTTGTTAATGTCATAACTATGTTTCATTATTTGCACTCTCACTGCTTCAAACATCCTCCATATTCCCCATTTTCATAATAGTTTAATTGTTGAAATGATCAATAGCACTTAACTAGACACTCTCTGACTACTCATGATTTTCTGTGTCTAGC
Source organism: Scyllaea pelagica (assembly GCA_031833965.1). Lineage (NCBI taxonomy): Eukaryota > Metazoa > Mollusca > Gastropoda > Nudibranchia > Scyllaeidae > Scyllaea > Scyllaea pelagica. The sequence goes on from JAUEKY010104705.1 coordinate 6,048, forward strand.
ATTGTATGACGAAAGAAAATATAAGAAAAAATGAAATGAAACAAGACAAAAATACTAAAGAGAAAAGATATACATGATACATGAGAAGACTGACACAGACCAACATTTTGAAAAGAAAAAACATTTAAAAAATATCACAGTCAGCTACTCTTGCTATTTTTTCTCATTTTGGACTCTTGGAAACTGAAAGATTTGAAAGCACCAAAAAACCCAAGACAGTATAGGTTTCATTTTTTATCTTGGAAAGAAATGTTTGAAATATTCATTGAAGAATATGTAGTTTGTGGGCAAGATTGCTCTTGCTGTCTTTAGATCAAATAAAAACTAGAAAAAAAGAAGAGAGGAAAAAGAAAAAAAAAATCTAGCGGCCAAAAAGTAAGGAAACCACGGGGACGAAGAGCAGATTTCAGGTAACCATATTAGCTCATTTTTATTTAGAAAAGTAAGAAAATCATGAGGACAAAAAGCAGATGTCAGGTAACCTCATTAACTCCCAAATGGGAATGTGTAAACTAACCCTGTCTTTCTTGGGACTAATGATATACCATTGTGAAAGGTAGTGTTGAGATTTTATTATTTGTGTTCATTTCTTATACCTAGATGTTTCTAAATTAATTCTTTATACAGCCTGTTATAACCTATTCTGTTACCACGTTACATTTCGAAATCCAGAAATTATTTTTAATTATTGAATGATTCAATGGTTTTTTTTTTCCTTCCAAGCTAAGTGTAAGATTTAGTACCATTCCATTAATTGAGCAGTTAATGATATTTAATTTTTTTCAATTTATGTAGATAATGAGTTTTACATCATGTAAGTTATTGAATTGCTGTCATGCCATGTTTTCTATGTCTCTTCTCCACTGGGTCTTGCTTTTCTATTCTCTGTTTGATAGATAACCACCCCACGTCCAATGTAAACGATGACCAACTTACCAAGGTGTTTTTTTATCTTACAAAGCCTGTAGAGTATACTACAAGCCAACCCTATCTTCATGTGCTATTTCTTGATTATTGCTTTCATAATGACGTTTTTAATTTTTTTCTCAGTCAACATGGAGTTGCGTTATCTTGTTTGTGTAGTCTGTGTGCTGTCTGGAATTGTATTTTTTTTTTTTTCGTTTTATAAGTGCCTAATTCTTTTGAGTAGATTTTTATTGTGCAAAACTGCATTCCAAAATATAGAATTTGAACAAAATGCAATCATAAGCTAAAAAGATTGAATTTACTAAAATCACCCAAGTTCAAAATTAAAAGATCTTGCCACAAATGATTTTCTTCTGTTGTCAGGCAAAGTAGCAGTGATCCATTACCTTCACTGTAAAGCTTACCAGTGTCTCTTTATTGGACACAATTTTTAAGGTACCTAAATGCGATACTTAGATTAAGTAATTAAAAGTGCCAGTGCAGGCTTTAAGCATTTGGAAAAACGTCATAATCAACACATTTTCTCCTGCCAATCAATTGATAATTCTAATTCGTGTTATTATAGGATGTGATAGAGACGTAAAACAATAATATTTTTATGCGCAGCTTCAAACCAAAAGTGGGCTTCTCTTGTTTGGCTCATTAAACACAAGTCATTGCACTAGTTGGATTTGTTGATGTCGCATTTGCTCATTTACCTTCAGCATGCTCTTATGACACCAGCAATGATAACTTGCCTTATGACGCATGTGCCGCCAAATAAATGAAGCACATTTGGGATCTTAAAGTACCCTTAGATTAGGACTTGTGATTGTTTTCTTCATGTTCTGTGTTCGTTTTTGTGTGAGGATTGAATGAAGTGTGTCTCATGAAAAGTGTTGATACCCATACCACTAAAACAAAAACGCCAATGAGTTTCCATTAGAGATGAAGTGATGAATTCAAAATATTGGCCCCTTATTGCACATTTTATCATCCTGACTCTTTCAAATTTATTTGACTAATCAATTTGAAATTCGAAGACTTAAAATCTTAATTACAGTATATGAAAAATGTGATGAATATTTTATGTGGTTAGTTATTGGTGCTGGGTATCTATGAATTATCATAAAACAAATCGGTTACTTCTTGAGGACTAATAAGGTTCTATAAAACAATTTTGCCATATCACTGACTTTTCAGAAAAAAGCAAGAAGTGTTGTTGGACTAATATTTTCATAAAGTGGAAAACCTTAATACTCTCAGATTAGTACAGAATTCATATTGTTGTAGACTCCACTTTATTTTAGTCATGTCATGCGTGACACTTATCTGTAGCCATGATTGACACAAGCATCAAATAACATTATTGCCATTGCTAGTATCTGGTTCTTGGGTGTAGTTACACAATTCATTATAAAGACACAGTTATGAAAAATGAAAAAAAAAGAATGAAACCGCAATCAAATCCCTCAATTTTGTTCAAGCTGCCGTCACAGCCATTCTTGTCCAAATTATATTCACTTCACCTTTGCCAAAAAATTAAAAGTAGCTTTAAAAAAGTGGTTTTAAAATACAACTTGCTTGATTAGCCATTTAGTGCTCTGGTAGTAAGAGACAATAGCAATATTCTTTCGTTGGAGAAAGATTAAAAACACTGAGACAAAACGTAATGAAGAAAAAAAGAAAAGAATAGAAATATCCCTTGTCTTCTAGATAATATCTTTTTCTTTTTTTGGCGGGTGCAAATAACAGGCCACGAGGATTCATCACGTCAAGCTGTCCTTTTGGGCTGCAAGGAATAGATCGTAGGACACCGTGCTTCGTGTGTGTACATGAGTGTGTGTGTGTTTTTGTATGTGTCCTCATGTTTACGTTCAATTTCCAGAGACGTCCTTACCTTGGCTGTAGTTGATGCTGCGACCTGCTTGCTGGCGGGCTTCGCAATTTTCTCCATTCTCGGCAACTTGGCTCTCAACCAGGGCAAAGCAGTGGAGGATGTGGTACAAGAAGGTGAGCTGAGGTCAAGAGGCCATGACCTATGGCAACGACCTCGCTCAGGAAGTGCCTGACAAAGGTCAAAACTATTGTAAATACTAATGGGCAGTTTTAATCAATGCATTATTTCACAAAAAACATTATTTTAAATCAAATATGGTGTTTGCCATCGACATTTAAACAAGGTGAGCTGAGGTAAAAATACCTTGACCTGTGGTAATCACCTTGCTCGGAAAGTGCCTAACATTGGCCAGAACTGCTGTACTCACCAACTGGGAAATCTGGATCTTCGCATTATCAAAAGCCAAACCTGATGTTGACAAGCATCTCTCCTCTAAACGTTTTACAAATCTCTATTTATTCTTTCTGCTCACTGAAACAAACTACTGAGCCCTGTACACCCTCAACACGGTTATGAGAATTCAATCTCAAATTTACTCCTCTTCACTATGAAAAGAAAATACTGAGTGCTGGGTGTTAAAAGAGTGAACGGTGACATAAAAATCTGCATTTCTTGTGAACTAAGACATCAAATGAAGGTTTCTGTCACAGAATGCATTCCATGCTCCAAAATAATCACAAAAGCAATTGTTTTATTGGGTACATGGCACACTCATCAAGAGCTCAGTCTGTTCCTTTGGTGTCACATTTACATGTGGTGACAACACAGTACAGACTTGCTACATGGCCTTGGTATTCAGTTTGCTGAAGGAAAGAGCAAACTGAAATCACGAAGTAAATAGGCTAAAAAGCAGAACTACACCGGGGGAATTGAAGGAAAGAATTGCTTTTGCTGCCCTTGGAATGATCGACCAAGGGGGTTATGGACAATCGTGTTGAAGTTTTTTTTTGTTTTTTGTCGAAGTCAAAACTGTTGCAGTCACTTTGCAACAATTAACTTTTTTGTTGCTGTTGGTTTGTTTTTTTGTTTTTTTTTGCGGGGATGGAGTGGTTTTAAAGGGGGGGGGGGAGGAGGGAGAAGAGCGAGAGATGGGGAGGGCAAGGGCACTTCCTTTGAATGCTTCACCTTTTATGCTTTATTTGTCTAGAACATAATCAAAAATTCTAAAATGTTTGCACTATGGTTGGTTTGGATTGCTCAAAGCACAGCTGTTGCCTAAGAGTCATATGATATTTGACATTTGACAAAGTCATTTTCTGAGCAGATAAAAGGCAAGAAGTGTAAATACGCCTTTGATTTGATGCAGATCCCTGCCTGTATTGGCAAGGTTACTTTGTAGCTTATTGAAGGTTGCAGCCCTGTCTCTGAGGTTACCTGAGACCTTTGCCCCACGGCAAGTCTTCCATCAGCCTTGCAATTAATGCAATCTACCAATAATTGAAGGCTGCTATTCAGTAATGGCAAAAGCCAGAAATGTTCTTTCTTGTATACTGTGCAGATTTTTCACTTTCAATTTGCTTTCTTTTACATCTGATCACAATCCTACTCCACATCCATTGATCTTTCTCATTGTCTTTAATTACATGGTACTACCCTACTACTTTATATATATATA
>JAUEKY010104816.1:0-10467 GCA_031833965.1 Scyllaea pelagica
TATATACACATACACACTGAAATCTCATAACACCGCCCGCCGTTGTACCGCCGTTCCTGTATACCACCTGCTTTAAGCGGAGGTACAGTAAGGTTAATATAATATAATAACAAATATCAGGAATAGCTCCCCCTATACTGCCATTCTGTTTATGACACCAGATTACTAGAGGTACTATGATTGGCAGTATGACGAGGTTTCACTAGAAGTAGATATCTCACAGCCTACCTGTAATGCTTTAGTTCAAGATTCACTCTTTTTTCAGCTGCTGCTGCTGAAGAATTTGTTGCAGCAATAGTTGAACTGTGGAGAGAGAAAGGGAAATCATTACAATACATTTCTTGATTGTTTTGTTCACCTTTAGCCTTTAGCTATCATGCATAAACATTTACTACTGATCTCTACCTTTATTGCTTCCACGATTTAAAAACTCTATCATTGCTGATGTTGTTTCCTGCCATCATTTGTTTGGTTCATCTCTAAGCAAAACAGGAGTATTCAGGGGCATATCATAGATAGTTTTGCCTCAATAGGAAGCCAATGTAGGTATTTAAACATCAGGGTACATAGTCAGATTTCTTTCTCTTTAAGATAATTCTGGCAGCATGATTTTTAATGCGCTGTAGTCTATCAATCTGGTTACAAGGCAGGTTATAGAATAATCAATGCGGGTAAGATAAAAGAGAAAATGAGAGTTTTCATTGCATTCTTGTTGAGATTCTTCGCTAGCTGTTCTTTTCTTCTGAATTCAACATATACTACTGTGTGCTTCTATCTTAATAGTTACTGTTGACAGAGGGGATTTCAGATTGATTCAATTTCATAACAAGCAGCTGGGCTGCCAACCAATTCAAAGTGGAAGTAGGTATGTGTAGGTGGCAAGGACTGGTTATGACGTAGGATAGCTGAAACTTTCATCTCTTTTAAAAGTCATCTCTACTTGCTGGACAGTTTAAAAATGCAAAAGAGTAATTAACAGTCAACTTTTTGTTGTTGGTCATTTGTTGTTGAGAAAAGATGTTATCTCTAAGTATGAAATAGGGACAGTCCCTAAAAAATAAAAAATGGGGAAGGTTGGCAACCCTGGAACAATATGAAGAGGTCAGCTCACTTTTGTCTCCATCCTGGCTCTGTAGAGAGGTGGGGTCCAGCACCACCACAATGGGCTTGGTGCTGAGGGCGGAGGAGGGCCCCGCCTGCCCCGGGGTCTCCACACCGCCCATGGCACTGGCACTGCAGCTGCTGGGCATGGGCTGGGCCGTCTGCAGGCCGCTCATGGCGTACGAGGCCGCCGTCACATTCTGGATGTTGGAGGACGTGTGCACTGATGGGGGGGACAGGGGTTGATGGACCAGATGAAGAAAGAAATGAATTGATAACATTAGTACTGACAGTTGCCTAGTTGATAAGTTGTTTTTTTTCTGTTTTGTTATCAGGTTTCCCTTTGTACCGCTCAATAGCAGTGTGGGGACCCGACATAATGTTTAACACTAGAATGTGTCAAAAAGTAAATATATACACAATCTGATATCAAACAAAAGTCAGGAAAAACTCTGAGCCAAGAGGCTAAGACAAGCAGGTGACTAGCCCATTGTGCCCACTCTTGAATGACTCAAAGAAAATACACATTGAGGTGTACATCTGAGGAGGTCAAACAAATTATAATGTAGCCTGAGATTAGACTTGCAGCCTTATCTACAAAGATATGCTGCTTAGCCACTACAGGCAGTAGTTGATAAGTCATAGGATAAAACATTGCATCCTATAATAACATCACTTTTTTTTCCACAGCCATTTCCTTTCCCTGCTTCCCGGGGCAGACTTCATAATGTGTCAACATGAAAGAGGGCGCACAAGGTGGCTTCATTATACATAGCAAGAGTAGTGCAACCTGTTAACAAGAAATGCAGTGAATGCTTTCCTCTTTATATATTGTACTATTCAAAACTTGCCTGTGGTGGCTAAGCAAGGGTTTGCACATTTTGACACATTCTGGTGTCAAAGGTTATGTCGGGTCCCTACACTGCCCATTGGGCGGGACAAAGGGGAACTGATTTCAAAACAAAACATTTCAAAACTAGCCACAGACGGCTGATCAGCTGCAGGGTTTCCCATAGTTTCCCATTGGTGGCCGGGTGGATAAGGCGCCCGCTCAAAAACAAAACTAAAAAAACTGTGTGGCACGGGTCTAATACCCATTCCCGTCGGGTTTTTTTCCTTGAGCAAAAAAACTAACCCCCATTCCTCACTTTGCGGAGTTGCACTGTGGCAACGCCTGGGAAAATCCAGTCTTTCCTTGGATTTGACCCGAAAGATAATTTCCCCCAGGGGATCAATGAAGGGAATGTTATTATCTTCTTTAATTATTTTAGTTGAGACATTGAATACATTGGTCGTTTTGGACCAATGGGACCTTACATACTTTGGTGGTTATAAAAAAAACTGACACCCAGCACTGTGAAATTGTTTTTATAACTTTGTTAAAGAAAAGAAAACAATTCATTTTTTCATCAATCCCTAATAATAATGAAACACAATGCCATTGATCAAAGAAAATAAGAGAGAAAAAAAAACACAAAAACATCCCCCCCCCCCAACCCCTTTGCCAATAACATCAATAATCCTCATCCATTAAATTCAGCTTTACAAAAATATCATGAATATTTCATTGTAAGCCATTAAAAAAATCTTACTTGAGCAAAACTATCTTTCCCTTTCAAAGCATTTTTAATTGAATTGAACTGAAGATGGGTGTTTAACTTTTTTTTTTCTAGATTCTTTAAATGAGCTTTACTCCAGCTTCTTTTTGATATCTCTCTATCTTTGACATAAAAGAAAAGAAAACGATACCTTTGCAGTTATAGGAGCTTGTACCACTATCCTCTGGACTTGTCACAAATCCGGCGGGTAAGAATTTTGCCTCCGTGGGAACTTTGGCCACAAGGCCATCTGGTCGCTCATCCAACAGGAAAGTGGGCAAGGAGGCAGCGGAAGACGTCTGGATGTGTTCGGCCGCTTTGGAGGAAGGAAGGTTGGCTGGCAGGAAGAACTTGGCAGGTTTCACCACAGGGGAGGACATCTTGGGCGAGGTTAACAACTGGCTGGCTGGCGCCAGAGGAGAGCTCATGCTGGAGATGGCGCCGAGGGGCAGCTGGAAAATGGAGCTGGCGGATGAGGTGGCTGAAGCTGAGGTGTGGGCCTGCTGCACCATTTCATTCAGCTGGAGAGCCTCTGGAGACACAAAGTAGAACAAAGGACACAATCATCAGGCACCACCCAAAAACATGCCCTCCTCCTCAGTTTGGACAGGAAATCTTTTTTCATTTCAGTCTCTAGAAAAAAATTGGTTGCATCCTCATCATTGATAATGACCATGAAAATTAGAAACACTCCACAGAATCTTTATGAAGATATCATCTATCAAGCATTTCCCTAACTAGCACAAAAATACTGCTTGTAGTGACAAATGAGTTCAATAGCAGAAAAGGCAAAATTTTGTAATGCCAATTTTATGCCCAGTGCATCACTCCCTGTTATGTTTGATGTGTAATCTATTCCTCATCAATCTTTCACTTTTCCACGACAACAGATTAGCAAAGTTTGAAGGCCCTAAACTATGATTATTAACATAACCATTCAACTGCACTGAGCAAGGAAAGAAGAGAGTGTGAGACTTATACACAAACATGTCGTCATGACTCAAAAACACGCCAAAGCCGGTTCATTTCAACTTGTCAACATTGGTTTGATGCTCTTTGTCTTCCCAAAACTTTGCAGGTTATACCTAAGGCTAAGACACAGCCATCTCTCTAGAAAAGTAACTGTGCAGCCACCCAAAGATAAAATGCCGACTATCTCAGCCAGCCAAAGTATACTGACACCAAACACTCAAGTCTTTGCACGGTTTCCCACAACACTGAGAGCCAGGTGGGACAACTCCTGACTTGCTGATCAATTCATCTTGGGTCAGCTTTATCTGTTTGGGGATCACACCTATTGCCCCCTGGTTCCAAAATAGACCCTTGAATGATTGAGCCAACTGCCTCAATCATCTGCTTTTATTATGGATAAGCAATCTTCCAGCCCTTTCTCTTTGTTTTGTGAAGGTTTCAGGGTGATATGGTCTATCGACACAAGTTAGGTCAGGTCAGCATGCCACTTCCTCTTTAAAAGCTGAGTTGACTTACTCACCCGGGGAAACAAACGGCAGCCGTGAGGTCATACTGGGCTGGTCTGTGTCCATAGGGACTTCCTGTTTCACAAGGGGGGCCACAGGAAACACTGGAAACAAAATCATTTCAGAATTACATATTTTCCTCCTGAAATTTGTAGCAAAAAAAAAGAAAATATTACACATCAAAGACATCATCTATATGCATATTTACACAGAACAAAATTGAAAAAGAAAGCATTCATATAGATATAAAAATCTATGCTCAAGTGTCGATGATATCTGCCGGGGTTCAGTTTTATTTGTTATGCTTTAAAGTCATTTTCTTAGGATGGTCGGACAAGGAAGGAGGGTATAGCAGCTATAATGATGATGGAATTGTATTCCTTAAACCAAGATGAAAAACTGGGAGAGGAAAAAGGTGATAGGGGGTTAAATGGAGTGGGGTAATTTCACTAAGGGCATGAGTTAGCTTGAATGAAATTATTTTCTACAAAAATTAAAAGCTTTGTATGCTCACATCTAAAACATCAGTATCCTAATAAAAGATGACAATTTGAAATAGCTTGATGAAATCTCAAAATTTCAGGAAAATAAAAAGCTCTGAATGAATAATACCAAACAGGCATTGACTCATATAGAGAAACAAGGTATTCATACCTTGTGTGATAAGATTATCATTGTTAATGTCATTAGGTATGTAATGTGTTTATGTGTCTCACAGAGTAGCCTTTTTTCTTTCCTATTCATCTCTACTTGTTAGCAAAAAGAAAAAAAAAACCTATAAAAAGTGAGATTGCTCTGCAGAAAAGAAAGATTATGATACTAAATATGGTAACAAGAAATGTGTTGAATGCAGGAAGGTTCCAGGAAAGGTCTACTACAATAAGGTGGGAGATATCACACACAGAGCGACCGACTTTTGAAAGAGCAAAATCGGAACACAGACAACTCAAATTGCCATGGCCCCAAATTACAGAATATCTGGTGCAAAACTCCGGCAAACAGGTTTCAAATAACCTGCCTGGCCTTCCACCTTTTATTTTTATTTTTCCCCCTTCCCACATAGCCAAATGGGGACAGTAGTCCTGACATCATCAGGACAGTTGGCCACTATGCATATGAATGGCTTGTTGTTGCTTCATCTAACTATGTGAAAAGATCTAACCAGAAATTAGAGACAGGGTGTGTTCCGCTAGTATTGGTATAGCTCTTATGTGCGATTTTACTCTAAAAGTAATTATCTATGCTTGGTTTAGAGTAGTAGGACAGAAAGGCAATAGTGGAAACAGTAGAAACGGCAAATTGGAAGGCTGCCATGACATGTGCTTACATGTAATGCACAGTCAGCTCCTAAGTTTGGTATGCGGAAGTGGTGAAGTTAGTTATCTGTGATTGGTTAAAAAAAAACAGTGATGTAGTGATGATCTATATTTGTTTGGTGATTAAAATGCCTCTGATTTTAAAGAAGTCGGTGATAGGCCTGGTTATAAGGAGTGGACAATTGGTATTTATGTTGGATTCATGAAGATGCTGCTGCTCAGTATGTAAGGTTTTTGAAGAAGGTAATGGTCATGCTTCATAGATAAAGATGATGGTGATGAATTATATCTACATTTGGTTTTTGAAGATAATGATGATAAATGCCTATGTTAGGTAAGCACATTCAAAAGTGTTACATTTACATCAAAGCTTCTTGAGGTAAAAGCCATTAATTAGGTAGCTTTATCTGTATCATAAAATAATCTCAAATATGCAAAAATTGCAGCTTTTTGGATGGGTACAGAAGTTAGAAAGGAGGTAGCCAGACTAAAAGGCCTACTACACGTAGCGATGATTGCTAACCACCCCATCATCAATTTCATCAATTGTTTGTAAGACACTGACTATCATGACTGACAACCATTGTTCAACCATCACTTAATGATTTTGCTTTTACATTGTACCACCAGTGTGACAACCATTTACCATGCTACTGTCGATGACATGCTTGGTACTCTGGTGTCATTTATAGTTTAGGAAACAAACTCAAATATCAAGAGTTTGGTGTGGTCTTTTGCTTTGTAAAAATTCATTGCTGTATCTTTCGACTTGACCTTCCACAAACAACAGTAGGAGAGATATATGACTCAATAAATGAAACTGTTTTCTTCTGTTCACAATGCTATAGAAAAGAGCTGAAGGCCTATTCATAATATCAAAAATAGTCAACACTTAAATTGACTAAGCTGTGGTGTGTAGTCTACAACACACATTGACACAGTAACCAGACTTGATAGTCTGAAGCAGATGTGCGTATTCTAATAGCTGTCCATAGTGAAAGCTTCAATATTACAGAAAACTTGGACATCACAAGGCTTGGGGTGGTGATTACAAATTTGATGTTGTTCTTTAGACATGATGTCATTTAAGCACATAATTCTTCAACGACAAGTCACACTGTCTCTTCTCATTGCACAATACTTTAAAAAGGTCTGTTAATGTGTTTCATTGCCAAAGGATTGGACCAAGGTGGGTAAAACGCTTATCACACGATACAGTATTGAATCAATGTCATGTGTGATCATACAATGGTTGCACGATGAGATCGTCCAATCAACTGGATACTAACCGCAATGTGTAATAGGCCTTTAAAACCTATTGACATGGGAAGGGGAGGAACCCTAAAAAGTCAGTGATGAGAGAAGGAGTTGTTTACTTAAGAAATGGGCTTCAATTGTCTTTCAATCGTGTTATCTCATTAGACCTAATCATCTTTGTCAGAGAACCCAGAGAATATTCACGACCCAAAGGACAAAGGTTCCAATTGTAAAAACAAAGAATTACAAAATTATTTCCAACAAACAGGAGCGAGGGCCCACGGTCATTTGGGATTCAAATGAGCACCGTCAAACAGTTTATACTGAGAGACAATAGTCAGAGGCAACTTGGCTGTTTTTCTTTTAAACATGCATATCTTCAAAAATGACACAAATCTAGTTCCTTTTTAGGGTAATAATCCATCCATTTCTTTGAACAAGTAAACAAAAGCTTCGAAGGTTAATGCAGGCAGCCCACAATTCTTCAATGAGGTATTCTCATGATGTTTCAATGGAGACATCTAAAGTCTAACATTGGCTAGAATGTGCTGACCTGCCACTTCAATCTATGACCCAAAATCAGGATAAAACGGGTCAAAAGCCTGTCCTTTGAGAAAATATTCTAGATATGGCCCATTTAATCTTATGCTGAAAACCAAAGCTATAACTCAATTGACTTTAGGGCAACCATATCATCTAAAGTGATTATTACTTAAAAAAGATGCACTAAAGATGCAAACAGGCTTCTTTCTTATCCAGCCACTGGCCAAAATTAGTATACCATACATGTGTGAGCAACCAAGGTAACTTCACCCTTGCTTATAAATTCCTAAAAAAAATTCAGAACTCAGTGATTTGAGCCCTAAATAAATTGTGACTAGTTATCATGAATTGGTATGATATGATTTGTTTGTATCTTGAGAGTTTTATGGCACTTTCAACACAATTTAGATAATATTAGCACCCCCAACAGTAAAAAAAACATCCCAACACTGTTTTCATAGAAACCAAAATAAATCAAATGGTTAAAACCTGACCATTTTTTTTTTCATTAGATGGACGAAAATTAAAATGGAAATTCTACATGTTGTTCATTTACTTGTTGATTGCTTCAGGATGTTTTCAATGGCTGAGATCGTATCAGCATCTTATAGAGAATGTATGAAGGTTCAGGTGATCAGCCCTGTGTACCCAGTCTACATGCAGGAATGCAATGCTCACTGCTCTACGTAACACACTGTAGACTCTTGCCTCTGTGTTCACCACTCATTTCAAACAAATAACAACTGTAAAACGTGGCAACATGTCCAATTAAATGAAAATGTGTGGAATATTGTGACATCAATTCATTCCACCCAGTGGCCAAATCTTCTTTTGATTTATTTCTGGCACAGAATTATTTGTTTTAAAAGCAATGAAGAATGATTGCTATTGTTTTTTTCCAATATGCCGACAATGCAGACGGCAGAGAACAACATGACAATACCTCATTGAAGGAAAAGTCTTTGAATAAGCAACTATGTTTTGGTTCCATAGCAAGGGACTGTTGCAATAATTCAATCAAAGTCTTAGGACAGGAGAGAGGGGGAAAGAACAATATTATAATGAGGCAGGCATCCAAGAATCAAATGATACAAAGCAATCTTTACAAAGCCAACAAAAGAAACTCCCATCGGCAAAACTAAATGTTTGATTGAGAAGCTTTAGTCATTTCAAGTTTGCAATTTTGGTTTTTTAAAAATGAGCATGTGTTTTGTCTTCTTTTATCTACTTTGGTTTCTCTTTGTTAAACCCTTAGCTAAAACAAACAGACAAAAACTAACAAATAAAAAAAATTAAATTTTTTTACATAAAATACATCACAATGAAAAACAATAAATCTTCGAGACTAACTAGATATAAGAGAAAAAAAATTACTTAAAAAATGAATAACAAAAAAAGAAAGAAAAAAGATGAAATGAAAAAAAAAAGAAATAAATGATTAAAAAAAAAAAGGATTGGAACCGGCAAACTGAAACAAAGCGTGACACAACCTGTCGAATTAGGTAGGAGGAGCCACAGAGCTGGGCAGCATGCACACCTAGGCAGTGCTACCCTATGGAGGCCGTATGTACTAAGCTACGACCCCCTAGCCAGCCCGGCAAAGATGTCGCAACAGCCCACTCCTGGACACACTAAAGGGGAATGGACAAATCACAAAGAACAGCAGTTAATCCAATTCACACTGGCCCTCTCTCTACTCTCCATACTCATCATTTCAAATCTTTACAGTGAAAGCCACCATCACTCAACCCCTCGAGATTGAGTTGGGTTGCTTGGTTGTTTTTTTTCTCCCCTTCTCACTCTGAAAAGGCTAAGCCAAGAGGTTTCTGAATTGATTTAAAAGAATATCTTTTTGAAAAACCAACTATTTCAGTATTGGGTTTAGCATTTTCCAGACAAATTATTGTTCGGCCACAGAGAGATAAATAGACCACTTATCTAAATATCTCACCCAGTCACAGTATACTGACCCCAGAGAGCAAACATTGTCAGCTATGTTCCCATGACACTGAACACCAAGAGGGATTATTACTATATAACAAACAAACAATTTAACCTTAGGTATGAAAAAGCCAAGAATCAAACCCACAACCCACACCTTTCCAGTTTCAAGGCATATGCTCTAGCTCTGTAGCCAATACTGCACTATATGAATACTTAACATTTGTTATGTTTACTGAACGTAAAATTTTTTTCTCTGTGAATGAGGACACTTTCGCAATATCATCTACCTTATTGGCTAAACAAATGAGAAAAGAAAAAGGATTTTTTTTTCAATCTTCTATCAAAATTTTCTAGAGCAACCCATTTTTGATCTTCTCATGTGTTCTGGAATATAGAAACAAAGAAAGAAAGAAAGAAGAAAAATAAAAATTTTCTGTTGAAAACTCTTGGGTTAACCTTTTCAGGTGACTTTCACAAAAGATTTCTTCACCATTCTAAACGAGCACTAATATAGTTATCCTATCAAATAGTCATATGTTCATTTTCTTGTTTTCTTCCATTAAAGACTTCTTTTGTTTTAATCCAATGAAATCTGATTTCTACTGAATCAAACTCTCAGGCATTCCTTAGCATGAAATGCTTCAGTAGTTTATCAAAAGAAACCCTCCAAATCTACAACTTCGATTTTCCCTCGTCCTTATTCCAAATAATTCTTGAAATTCCCTTTCACAATAGGAGAATTTTATATTTTCTTTTTATAAACAAAATAACAATCAAAGTGTTTGGTTCAGGATCCCAATTTCGTCCACATCATTTGACATGTTTATCTTACACCAACAACACCAACACATGGAGGATGACACTCATCTATCATTCATATATTATTACAAAAGCTTTGAATCCCTTTGTCTATGGAACAAATGACTTCAAAGAAATACAAAGAAGAAGTAACAAGGAGATAGAGGGGGGAGAGAGGGAGGGAGAGAGAGAAAGAGAGAAAGAGAGAGAGAGAGAGAGAGAGAGAGAGAGAGAGAGAGAGAGAGAGAGAGAGAGGAGAGGGGGAGGGAGAAGGCAAATTGAGTTAAATACCAAAAGTCAAATATTTTGTTCACGTGGACGATAACAATGGAAGGAACTAACCTTTGACTCATCTCCTTTTTTTGCACAATGATACCATCATTTTTTTAATACTTCCTTACCAAGTCTAGGGTATGTTAATATCATTTTATA
>JAUEKY010104926.1:0-10465 GCA_031833965.1 Scyllaea pelagica
TCGCATTAATGTGCAATATGTACATTCATCCAAACAATGCTCGTTTTGAGAAGGGAAAGAAACAATAGAATTAGCCTCTTACCTTTTTATTCGATGAAGATTTTATAACATCATCCGACACGTTTGGGTTTTGCATCGTGTCGTGACCGCTGGCATTTTTGGGCAGCATGAGCACAATGGCAGCGGTCATGCTCGTCTGTTGCAGAAGGATTAGGGCGGACATACACAGGCAGGACACACTCACTCCCAAGCGAAATGACATAAACAGTGGACAATCTGTGAGATGGACAAGTATACAACGCGTTACAATTAAAATTTACCGGCTTCATCGCCGCACTTCGTTAAGCGTCCGCCTTGTAACCGGTAAGTGACGGGTTCAATTCCAATGCCAATAATGTCTAAGTCGTAAATATCCCTTTTTAGCAGTTGCCTACCTGGCGTTCGGCATTATGGGAACAGTGCTAAGACTCGTTGACCCAGTGTCAGTACATAATGTGACTTGGTGAGATATTCGTGTAAGTTCTCTTTTTATCCATATGTGGCAGCACAGAGAGTCCTCCACTGGTAATGTAACCTAAAATTTGTAGAAGCAGGCGTTAAACCATAACTTTTAAACTTTTTTTTTTCAATAGTTACAGTTTAGATATTAATTGTTTTGGTATTGCTTAATGCGGTTCATATTGAAAAATAAAACCCATTTGTGTGATCTGACAATTTCGAAAAAGGATATTTGTTGGTTTTAAGTAATGTTTTTTAGACGAAAATAGACTGGTTGTGGTTCCACATTATTTTTTTCGTGGCGTGGGTTGGCTTGTGCGCACGCACGCATGTGTGTTGGGAGGGAGGGGGTAGTCTAAGGAATAAAGTATCATTTTACTGCTTCCACGACATCGTAACCCAGTTCCAGCCACGGATCTATCGCTCTTCCACACAACTTTCCCCTACTTCCATCACTGCTCCAATCTTTCACTTCCACAGTTTAATTAATCAATCGTGAATACATTTCTTGCCCCACCAAGGCCATCTTTCTCTCTCTCTCTCTCTCTCTCTCTCTCTCTCTCTCTCTCTCTCTCTTTATCTGTCTCCCTCTATCTATTTCCCTTTTTCTTTCTCTTTCATTGTCTCCCCCCCCTACCCAAAACCCCTTCACTCTCTATCTCTCACTCTCTCTTTCTCATACTCTTTTCCATTCTCCCTCACCTGCAATCTTTCAAACACAAACACAGCATAATATTGAGAATGCAACCTCATTTTGTTGCACATTTCAATGAATAATATAGATTTGCTTCAGTGAGGAACAGAACTGGCAGCGAATAGAAAGACAACACTAACGGATATCCTCTTAAAACTCCTTCTCTCTCTCTCTCTCTCTCTCTCTCTCTCTCTCTCTCCACCCATCTATCTATCTTCTGTCCCTCTCTCTCCCATATGTATGTGAGATAGAGAAAATATGTTTGTGCGCGGGTCAAACAATGTATATAAACATACACAAACATATATATCAAAACAAACAATGTAGATCCTAGATCATTATTTTCTGCCTGCATTTCATATGCTGCTTATAGCAAATCCCTTAGTTCATGATTCCTTCTCGTATTCGTTTCCACTCGATGCCCTATCGATAACCAATACTTTTCTCGTCAAGTGTTTCAAGTGCTTCTACTTGCACCCCCTAGTATCGAACAAAGCTATAATCAAGGATAGAGAGGCCACAGTGCAATTCCGTCCTTCCGCTTCCGTCTGCCATCTTGATGTACCGCCATTTCACGCATGTCGCATGGAAATATGCCGTGACACGCACTGAGTAAACCTTACGCAGATGTACAAAAAGTTCAGACAGAGATAGCTTTTGGCATTGGCCACAAGGGAATGTTGACTTTCTGGATTAACAAAAGAAAAGGAAAGAAAAGAAAAAATAAAAGTGTGAAAAACGCAAGTATGTACGTCACTTTTTCCCAGGACGGCAGGCCAAGACAAAAGACATACCGGTTTCAGTATTCGTACGCCTGTATCAGCAAACCAACAACATAAATTAGTGGATAAAGAATGAAGGAGAAGAAAACATAAAACCCCGAACAAAATTGACGTCTAAACGAATGGAAAAAATTCGCGCCCACGAACCACCTGGTAAGTGGTACATAACATGCTTGAATTACCCCATCCCAAAAGAAAACCAGTTTTACACATTATAAATCATGATGTATGGTTTAAATAGCATCAGGCATTGCCTTTATCATCAATAACCGCCCGTTTTCATCTACCACCGCCCCTCCTCACAATATCCCATCATCTGTCCAATTTATGAATACCCCCTCCACCACCGTTTATACAGGTCATTAAGGTTTAAAGTGTTAGTTTCAATGAGGCTTAACGTATAAAGATCAATGGAAATTAATTTATCAAATCTAATGAAGCTTAACATCCTAAGCAACAATAACCATTCATTGGCGATGTCAAAGACGAATGACTTTAAACAGGGAAATGCGTTGTACATAGAGATAAACGATGGTCTTGGGTATAGCGCAGCCATTGATCCGACTCTCAAACTCACAGTTAAACATTTTAATGTTAAGAAGGAGAACCTATTTCAACACTGTATAGGTGGAGCTCTCTGGACATGTTACCCTGCTGCAACACACATAACTGGATGGCTCACTCGAATATCTCACCATTGTACGGACACAATGCAAATCAGCCCTAGCACTGTGCAGCGTTACTTACTTAGTTACTTAGTTACTCCCGTGTTCTTGACACATTAGGCCATCCAGACTCGCCACTCATCTCCATTCTGTGCTGCCATGTATGCCTAGTCCCTGGTCATCTCAACAATTCTTAGGTATTTTTCGACTGTTGTTCTCCAAGTCGCGCAGTGCGCAGTTCCCAAATTGCCAAACACCCTGTGGGCAGCTGCTAAAACCGATTAGTAGGACTTGGGTTTGCCAGTTCCGAGGTGGACGCTGAACAATGTGGGTCGACAGCGCCAGTTAATCACTGGTTTCTTTGCAGATGCTCAATCAATTGAGCCGAAAGTGCTGGTTTACAGCTCTTTCCTACTGCTTCTTCTTTCGACACACATGACAGCGATTTCCGAAATCAACTGGAAATATCTGAGTCTCACCTTTCAAAGTATCTCTTAAGATTAGTTGTCACCTCTCAGAACAAGAGTACCGACCAATCCACTGGAAATTTCCCCTTCGCCTGTTTTGTTCATAAACAGGCGTCTTTGGCTCCATTAGTTGAGCGTCCACCTCTGAAACCGATAGATCGTGGGATTAATCCCTGAGCGCGTTATATGTTAAGACAAACTCACTTTCTTAGCGGCTGTCCCGCCTGAGTGCGTGGCATTCTAAGAAAAGTGCTATGGCCTGTTAGCATGGTGTCATTAGGGTTTATTATATAGCTGGATTAGGGTAAACCATCCGTTTCTCTCTTTGTTTGAGCAGGATTATTTATCAAGAGCGACATGACCTGTTAAGTGTTAAACAGGAAGATGTTCTTGATGTTGTCATAATTGCAGTTTGAATGCGATAAAGAGCACTTTATTCAAAGCTAGTTTAGTTTACCACGATATTTCTTACTTTCTTCAATTTTATCGCCAGCGTCAGGAAAACTTCCATAGGCTGGTGAACCAACTGTTAGAGTAAGATGGTCTTTCTTTTCCATTTTATTCTGTAAAAGATATAAACGGTAGTTATATGTATTACAATTGTAAAAATAAAAGAATATTATCATGACTAACATTTATTATGCTACTGAAATGATATATTTCTTTTTAATTGATGATGGACAAAAATGAAGCCACACTAACCGAGCTTTCTTCACCACCTACAACAGGGAAGATTGGCATAATGGTATGATTTCTTATGAAAAGTGGAGTGGCAATTTTTACGAAAATTATCTAAATTTTAGATCGAAAGCTAAAACGCAGTAACACATTTCTTAAGGTATCGAGTCGAATTGGTTAAATTGAACCATTCCCTTTCCGAAGCAAGGCGTTCAATAGAGATTTTTCAAGACAAAAATTTATTTTTTGCGGCAATCATCAATTCATTTCATTATCCAGTACCTTTTCACCGTTACAGTGTAGGGCTTGCGGCAAACATGCCTCATACAAAAGTACAAACAAAACAAACTATGCTTTCCTCCCAGCGACTCGTTGGATTTTCAATTAATGATAGTAATTACCTTTAAATATTCTACTCATAGTTCTTCAGAAGAAAGGCCCAATGTTTCTTCTATTCCCTAAACACGACATACTTGTATTGGTAGAGAAAATAGCCAAGCTTCTCTGTTTAACTCTGAGCAAACACAACTAGTGCAGAAAAACTACTGCAGTCAGAGAAACACTCAAAATAGATACGAGTATGAATTGACGTAAATAACATTCAATACTTTGCGAGGCAAAGCCAATTTTGTGCCCGGATGATACGCTTTCAAATTGCACGGTGAATTGCCATGAAATGGCTATAAACGTTTGACGTTATGGATTTAACGCCTGTTAAAACACTGTATAGGCCATAACATCACCGGGGTGCGCCTTGGGCATGTTAACGTGTTGCTCTACAGAGATAAACGGATAACTATGATGAAAATCTCACCCAGACACATTACACTAACACTGGAGCGACCAGTCTTTGCACTGTTCCAATAATGCCGAACGATTTTTACGGATTAGGTAAGTGATGACGAGTGATTGAACCCGCCACCTACCGGCTACAAGGCGGACGCTAAACCACTTGCGCAAACGAAGCCGGTGATATGGCTTTGCCCGATGGGTACGAAACAAGGAAAACAATTTAACATGGCCTTATTATGCCAATATGTGGCTACAATTAAAAGTCCAAAAAGAATTGCTCTGCCTATTCATGCATACACCGCTTTTAAACAGGTCAAACTTCTGACTGAGCGTAGTTTAAGACCTGGTACAAAAAAAAAGGTCGAAGTAAGTAAGAATTGTAAGGGTATAATGTTGGCAATCGGAAGACACAAAAACCGGCCTCGTACGTGCAAGTAGGTGAACGCCCGCTATGAAGCTGGTAGTATGTGGTTCAAACCCAGGCCGCAGCAAACCCAATTCATAAACATCATCGGAGTAGGTGCACCAAGGCGCTCGGCATTATAGGAACAGCGCTAAAACTTGCTGGTGCTAGTATAATGCAACAGGGGGATATATTCGTGTTCGGTCTGTTTATCTCTTTCTTGCAGCACGCTGAAATGGC
The DNA here is from genome assembly GCA_031833965.1 of Scyllaea pelagica. Classification (NCBI taxonomy): domain Eukaryota; kingdom Metazoa; phylum Mollusca; class Gastropoda; order Nudibranchia; family Scyllaeidae; genus Scyllaea; species Scyllaea pelagica. The sequence continues at coordinate 5,220 of JAUEKY010104926.1, forward strand.
CTGAGTGCTTCTCTGGTGATATGGCCTATAAAGTTTTGAAACAGGGTGTTGAACGTTAACGTTACGTTAATCAATAAGACTAGCAGACTGGCCGACCTAGTTCAAGTCGTCAACGTAGTTTTCAGTTAGCTGTTAACATCTGTCTTAAGTATCTATACGGAAAAAAGAACTATGGGAACAAGTTGATATCATGAACAAAGGCTAAACGAAGGCAGATCCGTTGAGCAATGTGCTAGGGCTGTGAAAACACGAAAGAGAAATTATAAAGGGAGAAGGAAAAAAAGAAAGGGCCCTGCTATTAAAACCCACATAATAAACAAAGGATATTCCTTAGTTTTGTCATGAAAATCGACTTAAAATATCGAAAACAGAGTCCGTTATTATAAATGTATTGCAGTATTACCAGATTTAATTCTTAAAAACAGTCACGAATTTCATGATAAAGCAATTGATCAAGAGATCATGACATGGATTTAAAGAAGGATATGGATAATTCTTTGAAAATACCAGATGACGGGCAGTATGGGATATAGAAATGGACAAATAGTTACTATAAATTCCCCTAAACGCGTTGAAAAGAGCACTTATAAAAAGTGATTTCCTGCGTGGAATTGAATATAGAATAGAATATTCATAACCGAGGTAACGTTTAAGCTTGGGAGTTCTATTCGCTTTAGTATATTTCAAAAGGATTTTATTAAGTGTGGCAAACCAGTGACAATAGTATGGACGATCCGATAAACAGCGCAGGACTGAACGTCCACCTTGCAATTGATAGGTTGCGGGTGCAATCCCTGGCCAAGATATATGCAAGACACAAGATAAAAAATCATTTAAAAGCAGCTGTTCGGTCAGGCATTTGATTGGCATTTGGTGGTCAGTAAAATAAAGCAAACAAATGATCCAAAAGAATTTGAATAAAAAGAAAACAGACAGATCCAAAACAAACTGAAGAATACCAAACTAAAGAACGGAGAAATCATTCAGCTTCCCAAAGCTTTGTAAAATATCACACTTGATTAATCATGTTGCTCACGGAAAAAGGATGAATGACTTGCGCATTTTTGACATGTCTTGGAAATCCAATGATGTAAACAGAATTTATCGTTTTAACACCAAAAGCGTTTCAGTTTCAAGACATTCAATGCACCGGCAAGTAAAGTAACTTGCTCAAATGGAAATAAGAAAAAGAATAGATGTGAAAATATATCCAAATGGTAATGGCGAAAAGAATGGAAGTTGATATTACAATTCAACTCTCTAGTAGAGAAATCGTAGGAAGAATGGAGAGTCATGAAAAATATTAATTACTCTCTATCACAAAGCAACTCGTCCCGTATTTTTTTCTACTTTGAGATAATACTGGAACATGTCTCAAGACGGACTCTGAACAGATTGGCTATTGACGATATTTATCATTTTGAATGAATTCCAAAAATGCGTTCCTGTATTTTTCAGGGTGACACAAAACATAGCCAGGATAATGCAGTCCTTTACAAATAAGTGTCAAAAAAGTTCCGACGGAATCTTTGCCTAAAACACACCAACAAAGTGCCAAACCCTGACCTATGGCAAATAGAAAACCATTTCCCAGTGGATGCCCAGGTCAAGAGGAGAAAGTTGCGATGGGATGGCCATACATGACGTAAGGAGCCATGCAATATCACTAGGCAGGTATTTGATTGGAATCCCCAAGGAAAGAGGAAGAGGGGACGCCCGAAACAGACCTGGAAGAGTAGCTTGCTGACCCAAGAACAGAAATGAGTGGCAGATTACTGCTGAAGCCGTGTGATCCTCAAGGATCGAAGAGGACAAAGTTAAAGTAAGTCAAGTTTATGTATGTTGATGCAAGTGATCATTACCTCATCCGTTGAGAATCAGAATGGATGGGACCTGTTTCCCCAATATGGATAGAAACCTTTCGAGCTAAAAATAGAAACTATTACATCTGATAAACTATGGAAGAGGCAAGGCAACATGCTGCTGTTTGTTTCCTTTAAAGAGAATTAATTAACTGGCTTTTTAAGCAATAGAACTCATTGAGCTATTATAAGACTAAATATTCAGAATTGAATGGACGGGAATTTAATGATTCAGTGGACGTGGCTTTGAACTTAGAAATCTGAGTCCTCCGGTTCGAATCAGTATAGGGATAAAATAGTTTTGTGATTTTTGACACTAAAACAAGAAAAAAAAATCAGCATGTCAATCCTGTGATCCCTGTAACATTAGTAAGCGGGATTACGTGTCCAGTCTTGCCGGAGATAGACGATAAATTCGAAGTCTGGTGCACACGTTGCTCACGTCACAGAACCCTTGCGGTTAAAAGTCGAAAAGAATAGGCTGCAAGGTTGCTGTCCAAAAAATTCAAATCCTGCCTCTTAAAGTTAATCACCTACCTACTTGGTTTAACGGCCTGATCCAGAGAAATTCCGTCTCAAGAAGAAACTGCCCTACACTCTAATTTCAACAGTGTAAATGAAAATGAGAAGGACAATCTTATACTGTACCGTGGATTATTCTATTGATGGATAATAGTATATTCCCAATAAGAAATAGAAAAGAGGAATTCCCAACTCTCCGCGATTTTTCCACTGAGATTAGCACTCCACTGTGCTACCTAGGAGAATAGTGACTAGATTTTTTTCTGTTGTGCTGACACGGTGTGTTTTGCTGGGTAATTCATAATAAGAGTGTTACGCCGTTATCCCAGTTGCACGTTGACGTTGGTGAAAAATAAAAACAACATTGACATTCTTTTGTTACATAGAATGTGTGTTGTTTGAATTCATGCCGAGAAATAAAAGAAATGAAAGAACAATGAATAGTTTTATGCTTGCACGAACTCTGCTCATGTTGTTTCCCCTTTCCGTCCACAATGGGTGAGGGCAAGCAAATCCCAAAGATGAAAGAGAAGCCCTACCCAGTTTGCACTGGAGTGCGATGTTAACATTATCTATGAAATTTGAAACCACTGTGAATCATTGTTAGCTGATCATAAATTTCGTCCACATGGTTTCGCCAATTATCATGAAAATTGCATTAAAGGATGGCAAAAGAAGCAAAAACAATCCCGTGTACTGTTATGATCAGATGTGATTTTTCACAACCACTAAGATCACCTGGCGCATTCGCTTTTCCACAAAGTCATGCCAAATGATATGGCGATAACAAAACGGTTTATGGTTAATGTCTTACGCCCTGTTTCAACAATTAATAGACCATATTAACGGCGGGGCACTCTGATAATGTCAACGCCCTGCCACACAGATTTAAACGGACGACTCAACAGTAATATCTCACCCAGTTGCATTGAAAAAACACCATGCCTACCAGTTTTGGCATTGATTCCATTAATCCCGGAATTCAAGCGGGCAGCTGCTGAAAAAACAAAGAAACGATTTTTATCACTTGGGCATGTTGCATCCCGGGTTCGAACACACAAACTACCGATTCTATGGCGGATGCTCAACAACTTGAGTGAACGGCGTCTGTTGAAATGGTGAGTTGAAAACCTGGTCTTTTTAAAACGTTGCTTGTAAAAGGCCGTTTATACAAACAACAGGGAGAATCGATCTAATATTAATTCCTCCAAAAATATTCATCTTGGAGGAGACGCAGAGGTTCTCGTCAACATGCATATTGCCAACTTGTAAAATAAAGAAAAAAACTTTATGATTCTCTCTTTCTTCCTTTCATAGACTAGGAACAGAGCTCTAGAGGTGCATTGGGACAAGGACAATGGGATAACGGCTTTTGAGAAACAGGTGTCTGCCATAAACAAACAACAACAAAAAGAAACAACCGTGCCCATAAGTGGACACTCTTCTTATCAAGCCTATTAATCGATGGATGTGGTGAAAGCATCACCAAAAGCGTAAATCAAACTGTTAAGCTTCGTTTGTGATTCTCATGCACAGTTTGAAATCTACAGAGTGGAAAAAACAAACTAACAAAACAAGAAACAAAAAAAAAACAAAAAACAGTTCTTTGAATACTGAATTCCTATTTTTTTTATTAAAGCAGATACAAATAAACCAAACCTAATGACAGAAAACTGCTCTATCAATTTCAGATAAAAAAAATGAAATATTTGGATTTTTTTTGCTTCCAGTCGTAATGTTCAATGAAAAGACCTTAATTGAAAATCACAACCTTCGATACAACATTGTTAGTGCGTGTCTCTAAGTCTAGGGTTGATAAGTGCATGTCGCCCAGAAAACAATATTACAAACTAAATGTTGCATTTTTCCTTTTTTGGCTCGATGCGTGCATATTTTTAGTCAAGATTTTGCTGATGAAAATGGATAGCCGTTTGTGTAATTTTGTAATTAGATTTAAATGGCTAAGCACTGAAAAGCTTGCTTCAATTCAGGCATGCAGTTTGAATAGAAAGAAAAGGACACCTTTTTAGTCTCATGCAAAGCTGCAATTAGGTGCTTTGCGTTAGCCTTTAACGTTAAACTCTTTGACGTTAATATGCTATGTCCAGTTGCAACACCTTATAAGTCATACCACGGGTGGAGCTCTCTGGACAAGTAAACGTGCTGCCAGCACAAAGAGATAAATGGAGTGTTCACTAGGACATCTTACCGAGCCATATTACACAGATACCGTCTGATTTTTGTTCCTATAACGTCCAACGTCAGAAAAGACAGCTGTGAAATAGAAAGAAAGAGAATTTTTACGTCTAGGGTATTGCACCGCCAGGGATTTAACCTAGCACCTACCAGTTTCGAGACAGCGTCGCTGGTACTTTGGTCGTTAAAAGTCCAGGCCTTTGACAGTCAAATATATACACATCTAGCTTTTGCGTAACAACCAGCATGTCATTTAGCTTTAAAAAAATTGCTTTGTAAATCCTAGTTATATTAACTGATTAGTGGCTGACGTTGTTTCATTTCATTTTATTGTTGCTACAACACAGTTTTTTCATCATTGAATTATAAGTGCTTTTATGATAAATTCCTTGTCTCCCATACACATTTCATCATAATCTATACAGTTGGATCTTCACCGGTTATCGTTATGGGGACCAGATAAATGTCTTTTTGGTTCCATCTATGCCGGTGAAAACTATGACTATCTTGATCCATGATATTGTCTCTTTTGTTGGATGTTTTTTCTAGATTTCAAGTTATTGTACTCTAATTCCATTATTCCATTTTATGTTGCTTTGTATAGCCATCAGCAATAAATGAATTTTGGAAGAACCACATACATAACTCTCTACAACATGCATGTGT
>JAUEKY010105037.1:0-10462 GCA_031833965.1 Scyllaea pelagica
ACATCATCTGTGTGTATGTGTGTGTGTGAGTATTAATATACATACAACATCTCAGTTTTTGCAAAGTCAGGAATGGCCATTTATATTGATTGTGACATTCGTCTCCGCAAAACCTGGGAGGATAACATACAGAGTCATTCTTGGATGGTGCTACAAATTTGTCTTCTTTTAATCCATAAAGACACACAGAGGTGAAAACAAGTAAAAGACGTGGTAAAATAAAAGTATTTTTCCTTGTGCCAACCCTGCACACATCAATTGCAAAGTAATAAACTTGGTAAAGGTAGAGTAATGACAAATCTGATGGCAAAATAAGGGTAAGATATTTCAGCTATATTTATAGAGAAGGGCCAGCAATGTTAACTATTATGCACTCCTAGTGATTCTTGTTATCGCCTTGACCTTCGGCTTTGATCTTTTGTCTTTCTGGTTAGAAATATGTCTTTGACCAACATCGACTCAACAACAGGTACTTCTTTCTTATGATGCATTGTGGGATTGTTGGGGTTCTCTGACTGGTACTCCCTGGCCACTTTACCACAAACATATGAAAGCCCTCGAGCCAGTGACACCTGCTCAACAACATTGCTGTCCAACAATTTGCAGAGACACTGTATGAACCATGCACCTGTCTTCCTCCTCCATGCGTAGTGACCTGATCAACAGAGGATAAAAAAGATTGAAGGAATATCAATGCAACAGTATTTCCCATGCAATGTTAAACAGAGCAGCAGCAACAATGACAACAACAACACCAAAATTACAAAAAGGCTACCAAAAAACCCCCCAAAATAATATCAGTCATCAGCTTCCAGGGTTTTCAATTCAATCCAGAATTTATGGCCTATGAATCAAACTTTCTGAGGTCAACAAATATTTCATGAACTCAGTGGGACATAAAATGACAAAGGATTAAGAATTATGGGTTGCAGATGGGACCTTCCAGTAATTCATGCTTTGAAAAATGATGACAAAAAATGAATCGCATGGGTATATTGAACTTACTCTAACCAACATATTAATTAGAACACTCTCATACTGGTCTATACTCTGGTGAGGGGCACTGAGTAATTCCAATTCCAAATAATAATATATGCTATATATACAGAGAAACACGTTTAAACGACCAAACTGAAAAAATGCTTAAAGCGAAAACATTAAAATAATTTGCTTGGCTGCTTATTAACTCTATATTAAGAAACTATCGCTAAACCAAAAACGAAATCATTCGAAATACGGATAAACCGAAAAGAAAGACATCAATTCCCTAATTTTCTTTGGTAATTCAACAGCTGCCAAAGATAAAATCCAGCAGTGGCTAATTTTCTACCCGTCAATGATACTCCTTGAATGTCCATAGTAATGGCGTGTTCCAATCTCCCCCCCCCCCCCACACACACACAACACAAGAGCACTGTCGTGTACCCCTACTAGTAGGTAAAAACGCAAGCACTCACGTCTCTTCCTGGGATGCCATAACAACTTCCTTGAGTGTCCTTGCATACCTAGATTGTTCGTTAACCAATTTGCCTATTGCTTTCAGTAGGTGGGTGGGGGAGGGGAAGGGGGAGAAGCACAAGCACTAGGGTAGATGCCTGGTATCCTTGAAACGTGGTATTCAGCGATTGATTTGCTGACACTCCTTTTGTACTTCACACCTCTTTTGTTTGGCAACTTCCCCCGAAACACAGCCACCCTGCCTTTTCTTTCCAACACTTTACTAAGCCTTACGGTGCAATTTGTTTTTGTTGTTGTTTTTTTTTTGGTTTGTCTGTTTTTTTTTCTTGTATTTTGTTTTTTTGTTTTTGTTTTTTTTTGGGCGGAGGAGGAGGGATTCATGGTTACAACGTACTGCAAGTTCCCCCCCCCCCCCCTTTTTGAAAAAAAATGTGATTTTCTGATCTATCTCTAAACCGAAATATGTTTAAACCCAAATAAAAACCCAGGTACCTTCAGTCTCGGTTTAAACATGTTTCACTGTATATATATGATAGGGGGATAAACCTGGCAAGGTTGGACTTGGGTCATCCTTGAGCCTAAAGTAAACAAATCACACGTTTCACAGTGGTACGTTGCGAAGCTGTGTGTCGTCATCTGACACGGCACCAGGTTAACTGTTTTCAGTCTGCCAAATTAGCCGCGGGGTGGCAAGAGGAGAGAGGGAGGAGAGGCAGGAGGGTGGAGACCATTGACACCTGCTCTGACCTGTTGTCACTGGCCATCCTGCTGTGTAAACAACTGGCCTCAGATTAAATTGTGCGTACAATTAAAAGGAGGGTGATATTGTTTGTTACCTCGTCGTCCGTTAACTCTAACTCTGACAAATGATGGTTTCAATGGGAGAAAGAAATGCCACAATGGGTTAATACAAAAAAAGAACGGTGTTTGGGGACAAAAAAAATCTTTCCGGATTGAGGGTTCTTTTCGGATTAACCCACAGTTAAGTTTCGGATTAAGCCCAAGTAACTTCCCATTTTGTTTGCATTTCAGATCAACTGTGTTTTTGGATTAAGGGTTTCTTAATTAACTGTAATACAGTGTAGATCATTTCACCGGCAAAGTGCTCTTGACATGTTAACGTGCTATCACACAAATATAAACAACTATGTCACCAAGACACATTATATTGACACCAGGAGAACCAGTCTTAGTACTGTTACCATAATACCAAATGCCAGGAAGGTAGCTGCTAAAAAAAATGATTTTTATGACTTTGACTTCTCATGTGCTTTCCTTTTGTGTTAAAATCTGATGATAAAATAAGATAATGGATGCCTTCATGTTGTTTGTGTGTGTGTGTGTGTGTGTGTGTGTGTGTGTGTGTGTGAGTGAGTGTGTGTGTGTGTGCTTCACTTGCCTCTAAAAGCTTTGTGTCAATAAATTACATTAAGAAGGCTTTTAATAAATGAAGGAATGCAGGCAAAGAAACTTGACAAAAGTAAAAAAAAAAATTGAATAAAAAAATAAAACCCACTTATTAATCTTAGCATACCTGGTGGAGTGGCGTACATAATGAGGCAATCTTGATACAGAGGAGCCGGAGAAACAGCAACATTCTTCATTCTGTGCCATATTGCATCTGTCTTGTCAGACACGCCTTCCCCTGCACTTTCTTCTTCACTGTCATCTTCTGAACCTCCTCTGGCGTCTGTTGTGTCAGGAGATGGTTGATGATATTCGGGTGGATCCACACTACTTGATAGGGACCCTTGCCTGTCTACTGCTGGCGGGGTAGGTGTCTCTTTCTGCGGGGATGTATCCGCCCCATTTTGTCCATCTGTTCCATCCCTCCTATCCCCTTGACCAGTCCTTTGTGGAAGAGATCCTGGCTTTGGTCGTTTGACCATAACGACCTGTCCATCGTCATATTTGTCCCCACGGCAAGCCTGAAATCACATATATCAGAAATATGTGAAAATATGGACAGAGGCGATAACGGAATGATTGGAGAAAAACAGGATGCAAACTGAATGAGGCAAAGAAAAGAGCAAAGACAGGTCAAAGTGGCGCACGTTCCTCCATTGATAAACCCAACGCTGCAAGATACATCGGTACTGATAAAGAAGAGGGAAGGAAAGAAAGAAAGGAAAGAAAGAAATAAGATATTAGCACCTCTAAAGACATAGTCAAACTTCGATATGAAGATATTTTTTTCCTTTTATCATATAGGTTTGGCCCCACATTAATGAATGTTGTGACAAACAGTTCTAAATGAATTTGCTTGATTAATGGAGAAAAAAATAAAGGAAAAAGGAGAATGAGGTGGGATATTTCTCAAACAGGTAGGCAGAGAGGGCAGACAACAGAGGATAGAAAAAGAGAGAGAAGGAAAAAGAGAAAAATAAGCAGAATGCCTGTGAGAAATAAAAACAAAAACAAAAAGTAAAACACAAGAATAAGACAAAAAAAAGTGATAAAAAGGGGGAAAGAGGCATTATATCAGAGAGAGTCCCATGAAAGGATGGCAAATGTGATTTTCGCAAGCCACATATACAGTTTTATGCTATAGGCTTAAAAACACCATTTGGAGGTAATAATACATTGCTAGTGTAAGAAAAAAGAATTGGCAAAAGAAACCTGTAAAAAGAAAAGCCTTGGCTTGTCTTTCAGTGAGGGACAATTTTTATCATTGAACATTTCCACCACAGCCTTGGTTGCCAGAGCCTTGCCATCTGTGCCAAAGAGGAGATCCAGCCGAACATTGGTTCCCATCCAGTCCTGTTCTTTTGTACTCCACGTCTCACCTCCATGGGTTAAAATGGAACACACGAAGCAATCTGCTTGGGAGTGGTCATACTCCTTGACAGCTGGATGATAAAATATAAAGTATACATGTAGTGTGGTCAATGTTGTGCCTTTTTTTCATGCAGAAAGAAAAACATTCTACTGTGGCGAGCAAGGCACTGGCGTAGTTTGCATCATGTGATGTGTGGCTTGCCTTGGTTCGATGCCTATTTGAGGTGCTGCTGGAAATCTTGGGGCCACACCCTCCCTTACTCACATTTGAGAGTAGTTTCACCTATGTAACGTAAATAAAACTTCCTGATTGTCTTTTTCAAAATTGACAATGGTTGTTCCTTTGCTCTTGGCAGGTATATAATCACTATTGACATTGACTATGATTTACTATGATTGGCATTATGTTGTTTCTGATTTTGCATATCATTATGATAAAATGTATGTATGATGATGTGATGAGTATTAATCCTCCTACCAGAGTGTCTGTCTGTCTATATTTATCTGCCTGACTTTCTCTATACCTGAATGAGATTGTGGAGCTGATGGGTGGTTTGGGCTGATGAGGATATGCCACCGCAACCCTACGCTGGCAGAGCGTGGGTGTGGACGGAGAGGAGGGAATGAGTTGTAGTTGTAGATCACAGGGAGGTGTTTGGGCAGGGGGAGGCACCACGTTTGTCAAGAAACACCACAATTGCGTGGTGTTTTTCACGTTTTCAACAGTACTGCAAGACTAAGTATAGTTCATAATGTCCCTTGCAACTGTTTATCAATGAGTTATGATTCTATGGATACATTAACTATGGTAATGTTATGTACTTTGGGAGTTTAGTGTTGGTGTGTTATCAACCGTAGTTCTTATGATCGATAGCCAGTGAGTCCTGTTTTTAATGCGAAATGTATTACGTAATTACTTTATTACTGGATTACGGTATCGCTTGCTCTATAATAATAATCTTCATGTTCATTCATCTTAATAAGTATGCTATTTGGATTCCCTCCCTTACTCCCGTTTGAGAGTGGTTTCACCTAAGTGACTAAAATAAAACTTCCTGATTGTCATTTTCAAAATTGACAGTTTGTTGTTCCTTTGCTCTTGACAGACGTGGTGCCTCCTGCCTGAACCCCTCCCTGAGATCCAATCTACAACTCATTCACTCCTCTTCCTCCACACCCATGCTCTGCCAGTGTGGGGTTGAGGTGGCAAATCCTCATCTCAACCAGTCAGACCTTCACTTCACTCGTTACCTCCAGATGAAAACCACCTTAACCACATACAATCACCACATTACCCCATTGGCTGCAACCTACCCAGCCAATCAAGAAACTATCCAACACAATCCTAAAACTATCCTACCATATTTCCTCATCCTACAACATACATTTCCTGTTCTTAAAAACAGTTTAGGATATCATTGAGTCTTAAAGAATTCAAGAACCAAAGGACTCAAAAGTCATAATGAGAAATACTTTTAACCTCATATTCTCACACACACACACACACACACACACACACACACACACACACACACACACACACACACACATTTTTAGAAAATAAGTGTCGAATATCCTATGATATACTCCAAATTTGTAAATCAATAGTCTGAGAAGTTTTTACTGGAGCCTGTCCTTCCAGACTTTATCAAAATGCTTTCTCAAAGTTTATCCACACAGCTAGGGTGTGCCGCTTGTCCAAGGAGCTATCTTTTATATACTGAGCAATGGTTGTGACCTGGTCTTCAGTGGAGCGATGGTGCTCTCAGGACATGTTAATGAGCTACCCCACAGAGATAACAGAGGATTCAAGATGGATATCTCCCCCATTTTGCCATAATGCCAAATGCCTGGTAGGCAGCAGAAAAAAAAAAGATTTCTATGACTTAAGCCTGTGGCATCCTGGGATTGAAGCCATGACCTACTGGTTCTGAGGTGGATGCTCAACCGTTTGAGCCAATGATGCAGGTGACCCTGTTTTCTCAGTAAAAATGAAGAAATCACAAACAGAGAAGTGTTAAAAATCTAATTTTTCATGCTTATTTAATAATGGAAGTGCTTGCCCCCATAAAAGCCCATACTCAGAATAACTGCTATTATATTGAAGCAATAAGGTGACATGTTTCAAATGTGCAATTATTCAGATGGTTACTTTTGCTATTTTTCCATTTTCATCATATTTTTCACTCTATATTTTTCTTAAACTCACTGACAAAATAAATCAAGTAATAAAGGTAAAATAATCTACGTGGAAATGAAGATTTGTTAATTATTCTTTACCTGATTTAAGAACCTCTACCATTTTCCATTCTGGTAAATCTTGAAACAGCAACACATCAAACCCAAGTCTAGAAAACGAGTGATACAAGGAAGAGGCATCACATGACGACCCAGGTCTGTCCCTATATTTCTTGGATCTACTAAAATCTTCATTGTTGATGATAACAGCCAATCCTCTGTTGGGATAATCAAACCTATAAGTGTCCTCATTCAAATCTGAGGCCATTTTCCCAGGCTGACTAGTTGTTTGAGAAGTGGCCTCCCTCGATTTGTTTTCAGTGAAATCTTCAGTAACCTGTTCATGAGCCCTGATACATAAAACCAAATACAACAGAATTAGAGCATAAGCAACACTTTATCATTGATAAGTAAACATTAGCATGACAGTAATAATGGTACTCTAAATGCATGACTTTGGAGTCCATATACCAAAACAAGTGTAAAGCAATTTTTATTTTACAAAGGACATTTAAAATCATCTTACTTTATAACCTAGCAACTTCAAGAACCACTTTCAAGATTAGACAATCAAAAAATGTTTACACATCTTTTGATCAAACAATAAAAGAACCACCAATGAAAATTCTGTTATAAATTGAAGTCTTTGGTGAATTTATCAATTTTATTTCATAAGGAATATATTATCTACTGTATAACTAATTCTGTTGTTTTCCAATCTAGAATCATCAAAAAATAATTCTTTCCTTCCAGAGCCATCAAAATTATCCCAAAGTATGCTTGAAGCTAATTACAACTTGCTCAATGACAGTCTATATCATTTGGGGGCTAGTGCAATAATTCTACAACCCTGTAGCAAAAGAAAAAATTCTTTGTTTCTTATCTAGAATATCTAGAATATCACTTTCTGTACAATAAAGCTGTCAAGCTGCTTTAAAATTAGTAAAAGTAAGTTCAATTTTTTCCTCACAACCATAATTGTCATCCAATATTCATTGCTTTGTTGAACAATTTCGAAATGAAAATAAACACCAATCTTAACGTTTAACGTTATGGGTTAACGCTTGTTACCCAGTCAAATTATACTGACACTGGGCCAACCAGTCTTATTAGCACTGTTTCCATAATGCCAAGCACCACGCAGGCAGCTGCTAAAAAAATGATTTTTACAACTTAGGTATGTCACAGCGTGGGATCAAACCAGCCACCTACTGGTTACAAGGCTCAACCACTTGAGCCAACGGCACTAGTGACCATAGATTGAACCCACAGTCCACAAATTTTGAGGAAATGCTTTACCAATGAGCTAACATCTCTATTACAACTGCCTTTGAGTTCAACTCTCATTCTTTCTATAAAAAAACATGGATGATGATATTTGGATGAACAAGATTAGCAAAATGACATCATTCAATAATAGTGATAGCAAACATAGACAAACGATATGAGTAAGAAAATAGACAAACATATAGATTATTTTACACAGCTCAGAAACTGCACCTTAATTTAAAGCAGATCCACATAATGTGACCAAATTTAGGGTACTCACCCTGTAAACTTCTTTTTTAAGTACTTTTTGAATCCATCAGGAGCTGTGTTCATTTTTTCAAAGGAAGATAAATTGATGACATAATTTGTTGTAGCAGACTGTTGCAGTATTCAAGATATTCTAAGAAAATAAAAGTTGTCAGCATTTGAAGGCTAAAACTATTCCCACAGGTATGAAACAAACACAAATACCCAACACACACACACACACACACACACACACACACACATGCAAATACACACAAGCACACACACCATACATACAAACATATAACAGCAATCTTCCCTTGACAAAAGTGTGTCGAATATTAGACTTATTTGGTTATACAAGTTCATTCCTAGCAAGGTTGTTTGAATATATATCTTATCCTTTACAATCAAACCTAATCTTTACGTGACCTTAATCACTGGAGTTAAGGACCAAGTGCTTAATTCCTCATCTTGTATTCAACCAAGATCAATTCTAATGTTAATCTCAATTTTGAACTTATTATTTGTCAAAATAGAATTTAGAATTCACTCTTCTTTGCAAAGTACCCATATACTATTAGGAAGTTCTAGATCATTGCAAGTAAATGGGGGATTTGAGGCTCAGTGGTCATGGCTCTGCCGCTGAAACAAAGTGACACAGGTTCGAGCCCGTCTGGGGGACAAAAATCACATAATGATGCTACTCTCCTGATCCCTACAACATTGGTAGGTGGGATCTAGAGCATAGTCCTATCGGAGACGAACAATAAACTTGGAGGTCCTGTGTGCACATTGCGCACGTTAAAGAACCCTTAGCAGTTGGAAATCAAAAAGAGTAGGCTGCAAGGCTGCTGTCCAGGCAAAATTAAAATCCTACCACTACCACCAAAAGGTCACAGTGGTCTGACCCTGTTTGGCTTAATGGCATGATCCAGAGTTGGCCCTACACTGTAAAGGTAAAAGGGTACTTGATATTGAAATGATGATGATGATTTGTCAAAATAAAATTCATTCTCCTTTGAAAAGTATTCATATATTATTAGGAAATTTTAGATCTTTGCAAGTAAATGTTGCCTTAGAAAACAAAGTTATTTCATTAACTTGGATTTGTTCTGAACAATACAATAACTACCAGACAAATTTTCCTGGATGATGATACACAAATCAATCAGCGTCAGGTGAAAGGGAAGAATAACATTCAATTGCAAGTAGAATTTGTAATTTCTGGAAAAGTACAAAAACCAGAACCACAAAAAAAAAAAAAAAAGAAAAAAAAATAATTAAGAAAAAAAAAAAAAAAGCTTTTGGAAATTGAAGCTGCTCTATGCTGAGAGGAGATTAGAACTGTAACATACAAAATCTACGTGTTAATCAGTAAGAGGTTACAAGACAGATAATCAACTTCCAACAATACCAATGTTAGTGATTCCAATTCTTTTAAGGCATGCATATTCCATAAAGTAACTGCCCACTTACTGTCATAGTTATCCTCTTTGTTACTTTTCTCATCCACTTTACTTACACTGGATTTTTGTGAAGTACTCGCTTCTGTCATTTTGTTTTACAGGAGAAAAATCTAAGGAGAAAAACAATTGAACAAATGGAAGTCTACATTTTTTCATAATAGGTAAATCAAACATCTCTATAGATTAAACACACTGCCACTAAAAAGCCATATAGCATAATTTCTTTTCATCAACAATAATAAAATAGGTAATGCAAAGCAAATGCATCGTATTTTTTACTCATGAAAAATAAATGACCATTCGAATCTTAAAAAAGGAATTTCCTTCCAATTCTTCACTCAGGTGAAAAAACAACAATTGTCTTTTTCTAATGGAAACTAGTTAGTAATCCCTTTAACTCACAACATGTTTTTCATATCATTCAATATCACAAAATTGAGAAAAGGTGAGATATTCCTCATCGCTTCTGGTAATGACATGTGAGCATAACTGTAAAAAAGGAAAAAGGCGTTTTGATTTATAGCAAAAAAAGTGCTAAAAACATCTTTCTTTCTGTCTTTCTTTATCTTTGAACCTATTTAACCTTGCGGTGTAGGGTTAGCTGTTATGAACAAACTTTCGCCACTGATCTCTATCTAGAGTCTTCCTTTTAGCTTAAACAAATTTTTTTGTTTTGTTTTTTTTCCATACTTGAATCTTTAATGGATTGCTAGAATACAATACATGGA
The DNA here is from genome assembly GCA_031833965.1 of Scyllaea pelagica. Taxonomy (NCBI): domain Eukaryota; kingdom Metazoa; phylum Mollusca; class Gastropoda; order Nudibranchia; family Scyllaeidae; genus Scyllaea; species Scyllaea pelagica. Next base: position 10,187 of record JAUEKY010105037.1, read on the forward strand.
GCTTCTTCCTCAAAAGTGAAATGCTGCTTCTTTTCCTTGTAGGGTTAGCTGTTATGAACAAAATTTCGCCACTGATCTCTATCTAGAGTCTTCCATTTAGCTTCCATCTAGCACTGTTTTTGTATACATATTATTCCTCTTGTCTCCTCCTCTCCTCTCCCTCTCCCTCCCGCCTCTCTTCTCTCTCTCTCTCTCTCTCTCTCTCTCTCTCTCTCTCTCTCTGTCTCTCTCTCTCTCTCTCTCTATATCTATATATATATATATATATATATATAT
>JAUEKY010105148.1:0-10459 GCA_031833965.1 Scyllaea pelagica
CAAACGGGGAATTAAAAGTCAACATCAACACGTTTCGTTAACCCTACTATTGGACAGCATAGTACCACCTGAAAACAAGCAATTTTAGGATTAAACTAAGAACAATTCACTTTAATGTTGAACGTCCTGCTTAAGCCTTTTATGTGTCATATCAACAGCGGAGCACTCAGGACAAGCGCTGCCATCCAGAGATAAACGGAGGACTCGTTCAAACATTTCTCACTGCCGTATTATCCTGACACCAGGCCAACCAGTGCTGCCACTGTATCCATTATACCGAGTGCCAGGCTAGCAAGCGGCTAAATTGCACGATATGTGTACGTCTAGGGTATGGCGCGGCCAGTAATTGAACCAAGAACCTACCGGTTCCGAGGCGAACGCTTAAACACCTCAGCTAAAGGCGCCCATGGTCCAAGACTACCAAGGCAGCAAAAGTGGCTTGATAGATAAAGCAAAGTCATTCTTGGTTCTTGATTCATTTTTCTCCTGATAGATAAAGCAAATTCGTTCTTGATTTTTTTTCACACATATCCTTGTATAGTCCTATTATAGCTCAGTCGGTACGCACCCTTTCCCCTGCTGGTTGCAAGGCGGTGCTGCCGAGGCCGGCGTGTGTTCGAATCCCCCATCTACTTGAACATATTAAGTCACAAGCCCAGATTGATTGATCTTTTTTAATCCAAGTAACCCAGATATTCTTAAAGTACAATCTGAGAGCACAGGTCAGTGTAAAGGTTTAATTAGCATAAGCACACAATGTTTCCACAAGATCATGAAAATAGTTCCACAGCAACAGTTTTCAATGTGGGTTAGACATGAAAAAACCCAAAAAGAACCAGCCATTCTCCGGACCATGTAAGGCAGTTTTTATTGAGTGGAAAAGGACACATTTTGACATGTTGGTCAATGAAAAGGTTGATGATTAAGTGGCACTACTTAGTCAACACTGATTTCCAAGGACTCTAGCATGAATGAAGACATGGCATAATTCAAATGGTTGTTAGAATGGTATAAAACAAGGAAATTACCAGTCTCGAAGACAGCTACCAACAGTTAGCCACTGGCATTGTTATCTTATCATCTATCAAAATGTGCTGCTTATACCACAAGAGTCGTCATATCAGTGACCGTCATTTCAAAACTTGTTTAATGATCTAAACGGGCTAAAGAAATAGTTTTATTTGAAAAAATATAATATAGTATGCATATTATGTATTACTTCATAATCATGAAGGAATGAAGTGAATGATTCAACAACCAATGTATTGGAATAAAGTTCTAATAGAAGAATTATATCAATGAGCTTTCTTCCCATTGGCTACTGGGGAATGCCTCTTTTTGATGTAAGCTTTGATATAGAAATTGATAAATAGGAAAAGAATGGATAATGTGAAAGCATAAACCATGTACTTCAATACAGAGGGGATGGGGCACTGGTAGGTCACGTTGATCGCTGCCTGGCTGAGGAACACCACAAACTGGCTCTGTGGACACACACACACAAGGCAGATAGCTAGGATTATTGTAAACACGAGGTAGGAAACAGGCTGTTCAATATATCATGATCGAAATGGGGAGATAAAAAGCGTTTTATCCATTATGGTTTAACGCCTTCTCCAACACTGTATATGTCACATCGCCTTACTGACGTGCTGCCAAACAGACAAAAACTGAGAACTCACTCGAATATCTCACCCAGTCACATTATACTGACACCGGGCGAATCAGTCTTAGCCATGTTCCCATAATATCAAGCACCAGGCGGGCAGCTGCTAGAAACGATTGTTAAGAATTTGGCATGTTGCAACGTGGGATCGAACCCGCCACCTACCGGTTATGAGGCGGATACTGAACCAAGTGTGCCAACAAAGCCGGTCAGTTATCGTTATAGAAATGGTGCAGGCACTGGGAATGGTGGAAATACTCAACAAATAGTTATGTGACACAGTGCTGAAAATAGACAAATCCTTTTATCCAAAGGAGAAAAATACGAGAGAGAAAATAGTGTGGAGTTGATGGGGTTCGAGCCTTTGGCGGCCGCGACTTCACCGTCTTGCAACAAGCAGAAGGAACACATAGATAGTTAGGTCTGTTTCTCTGTTGATGACAAGGCAGTTTCTATTTCTTTCTTTTCTAAAATAAAAACAAGGTTTTGTGTAGTCTCTACAGTGTGCAACACAACTATTTTCAGAGTGCTTCATATTGCGCATTGTTTTCTTTTCTCACAAAAGCATTTCGTCATTGAACCATAACTTGTATTAACAATTTATCATTAATATGAGGAGAGAATAAAACTAATCTTAATTTTGTGAGGATGCTTTACTCCTGCTTAGCAGTGTGCAAAGCATTAAAAATGCAAGTTTCTTCTGCTGCCATTTAATCATCCAACTACGCTGCAATAGCGTATTGTTTAATATGTCATGAATCCTGACCAGTTTGCACTTAGCCCGTCAATAGAAGTATAATTTGGCATCATGTGGCAGTATACAAAACGTTTAAATGATATGGTTTAACACCGCTTCTACACAATGTAGGTCACATCGCTGGTGGAGCACTCTGGACATGTTAACGTGCTGCCACGAAGAGATAAACGGAGGACTCACGCGAATATCTCACCCAGTTACATTATACTGACACCGGGCCAACCAGTCTTAGCACTGTTCCCATTACGTCGAACGCCAGGGGGCAGCCGCTAAAAAACCGATTTTTATGACTTAGGTATGTCGTGGTGTGGAAATCGAACCCGCCACCTACCGGTGAATATTTTTATGACAACCCTAGCTAATGCCTTCTCCTCTGGCCCGGTTAGTCACGTCCGATGAAAGACATTCCCAGCCAAGCATTCCCTCATTAGCCACATAGTCATTCACGCACCTACAACAGTATCTCCACTTACACATTATCAACAATTCGATATCAGTCAGACTAAGTCATCCATGATTTGCTTTTCCAAGTGGGTTAGATTATAGTGACACTAAATAGGTAGTGTTTCATCTCCTTTGTATTCATGCCACTGTCATTGTTCGTTTCACTCACGGCGAGTATAATGCAAGTAATACTAGAAGCTTGGAATGATTTCAGATTCAGACTAATGATACATATTATATTTTCTGCTCAACCATAGAAGTCAATAGAGTAATAATGGAAGCAGTTGTTAAATCGAAACCACCAGTACCACCTGTGCCCCAAAGTCATTCGATGTGGTGAACGAGCTGTTAGGAGACAAAGAAAGAAAAGAGCAAGTTGGGCAAACTACACATACCGCGTCCCTTCTAAATCAATTCCCATGATACCAAACACACCATCAGTATCAGTAACAGTGTACACATCCATGAGACAAAAATTAGTGTACATAATTTCAACTGAGTGGTTTTCAATGACCGAATAATAGAATACCATCCATCCTAGGTCACAAAAAGTCAATATATAAATATTAGATAGACAAAAATCTAAATCTAAAACCACATAAATCATCCATGATATCATTTCCTTCTTTCTCTGTCAAGCTAAGGAAAAACATGATTGGAGAAAATGAAGATGACTCTTCAAGTCTTACCGGCCCCACCCACCGTTGACTGAGGATAGAATAAACAAAGAAAAAATATACAAACAAGCAAAAAAGAAAAACTATTCCCGTGATAAGTAAGGCATTTTTATCAATTTTCTTTTCCTCTCTGATCTTCATGTCAGAATATTGATATATCCAGTTTACATTGTAATCATAGGTGCGTGTGAGTAAAAGTGTATGTGTGTGTGTGAGAGAGAGAGAGAGAGTGTGTGTGTGCGTGCGTGCGTGTGTGTGTGTGTGAGAGAGAGAGAGAGAGAGAGAGAGAGAGAAAGAGAGAGAGTTTGTGTGTTGTAGTGTGTGTGATATGTTTTTCCCTTTTCATAATAAGATCGATTGATAGCACGCACGGGTGCGAGAGTGAGAGAGAGGTGGGGGGGGGGGGAGGGGGGGAGAGAGAGTTTGTGTGTGTGTATGTGTCTGTGTGTCTTTGGCAGCGTGTGCGCGATATTTTTCATTTCATCATCATAGCAAAATAGATTACCAGCAAAGGAATACAAAGTGCTGTGTACCTCAATATGGTTTCCAGCCTTTAACTATTGAGAAAGGGACTGAAAATATCTCCCTTGCATCAATCTTCCATTTCTGTCAATTCAGAAAGGCACCTATCTTGTTCGGACACAGTGCGTGTAATTCATATGTCTGCTTTTCCCTTTTGTTGTTTCAAATTAAAGCTATTGTATACCCAAATCATTGATGTGATGTCATCACTGAAAATTTGCTTTATGACAGATATGCAGCGTGCCAAATAATTGGTAAGTGCGCGTTGGCCCAAAGGGTGCGTCAAACTTACGATTTGCATGATAGTTAGATATTGCTTCCACCACAGGTACTTCCTTACGCCCGGTCCCATGGCGGCCATACCATAGTATATATACATCACGACATGTACAAGGCTGTTGAGAAGAGGATATATTACGTCTGGTGGGAAGGAAGAAAAAAAGAAATTTTAAATAGATAAATATATGAACATACTTAATTTTCTTCATAAATTGCTGCCAGCGGCAGATCCTCAAATTGAACAGGTATGACAAAGTGCCAAACACTGACCAGTTGAGTAGAACAAAATAACCAGGAATAGGAAATGGCGATAGATTGGCCACGCTCTGAGGAAAGGGCCCTGTAGTATTTAAAGACAAGCTCTCGTGTGGAACCCCTATGGGAACACTAAATCAACTAACCGACAATATTGGAATTTTCCAAACTTTAAGGTTATATGCAACACTTAATAGGTCATATCACAGGCCGCTCACTATGGACATGTCAAAGCGATGTCACACCGTGGTAAACGGAGGACTAAACACACATATTATGTCATCCGGTCAGAATATACTGACACCGGGCCAAACATTCTAGGCACTGTTCCCATAATGTTGAAAGCCAGGCGGGCAGCTGCTAAAACCGATCGCTACGACGTGGGGTATGTGGCGGCCTGAGATAGAACCCACGACCTACAGGCTACGAGGGGGACACTCAACCAGTTGCGCCAACAAAGCCAGTCTATGCTAACTTTAAGCCTTTCAATTGTTTCAGTAAGGCAGCATGAATTCAAAAGACATCGTAGAGGGTGGCTAAGCTGATCAGCTGTGTAAGCTGCTCTTAGGGACAGAATAGTGGACAGTGTCGCTACTGGTGTAGAGAGTGTGCAACAACGGTCCGAACCCAGTTGTTGCCATATTACCTCATTTCATTTCATGCTATCTATAAAGAATCATAAACTATTTCTTATCTTCAGACATTCGAAAGGGATGGAGAATTTTTACTTACTGACACCTCCTGGCAAAAACTTGAAGCCCGCCCAAGTCATACACGCCATTACGGAGTGGTGGTAGCAATGAAGGAAGGTCACGTGGCTGGACTTGTTGTTCAGAATGAAGAGAACCTTTCGAATGTAAATGATTGAATGGTGCGCTTTAGTACATTTGGCGATTAACCAAACAGGTGTTGGGGTTTTTTTTTAGGTTCATTAAAATAAAGTCAGAGATTCAGCAACTAAAAGTTATTGAACTGGACAAGAACCTTACACAACATATTATTATCATGGATTAAACTAGCACTGAAATAATGTGATTAAACATACTATGACTAGGAAAAAAATAGGTTAACTCCCTTTGTACTGAAACAATGAAACAGATTAAAGCAATAACATTTCAACTTACAGTATCGATGAATTCAATGAACTTGGATATGACAAACAGCCAGCCAATATTTAGCCACTGGTAGAAAAAAAAAGAAACAATTAGAATATAAATCCAAATGTAGGTATTCCGAGTTTGGTTGTTTACGCGAAGCAACCTATTTTGCTACTTAATAAGAGTGGAAGTTTGTACAACTCCGATGGGTATTTCTGTTCAGTGTATGATTTATTAACGTTTACCGAGAAAATCAGGGTGAACTAGGTTGCCGCCCGTATTTTTCCAGAAAGTCGGAATAAAGTGTATTGTGCATTGGAAGGCAAAAAAATATATAGGTCGTTAGTTCGATTGCCATCAACCACGGTACAAAGTTATTCTTTGGAAAGGCTCTTCACTTACATTTACCCACTCACCTCTTAGGTAGAAATGAAAAACTGCCAATGAACATTGTTGCTCGAGTACGAAAGAATGAACTAGCGCCTATCAGGCAATACTTTGTCTCATCCTATTTCTTCTGAATTGCTTTTGGCTTGGGATCACATTGCAAAAAGCCTTGTTGTGTATTCTAATGTGTGGGCATTGAGTTATATTGAAGGCCAATGTTTTCTTTGATAATCACAACTTTACGTCTACAGTATTGAGTAAATACAATCTGTGCATGATAATGATAGGACATTTATTCTCCCTAATTTTCAAATCTCAGTAGGAGCTTGTTAAGACCTTTGTGTGAAGAAAAGCTATAAGCATGCTATGACATTATCATTACGATTGTTATCACCACCATCATTATCATCGTCATCGTCGCCACCATCGTCATTATCATCATAATCATCACCATCCTCATCATCATTACCACAACCGTCATTGTTGTCATAACCATCATCAATATCATCATCCTCATCAATATCATCATCATCATTATTGCCACCACCGGCATCGTCGTCATCATCAATATCATCACCATCACCATCATCATCATCATCATCATCGTCGTCGTCGTTGTCGTCGTCGTCGTCAGTATCAACATCATCATCACCATCGTTATCGTCTTCATCATCACCATCATAAATATCAGCATCAACATCACAACAACACCATATTCCATCTCCTCTGCATCATCACCATTGACTGTGCCAATGTTTGAATGTATTTTAACTCTTTTTCACCAGCGATTCACGCGTACAAATAAAAAAAATCCATACACCACGTTTTCTTCCTCTATCAAACCATGAGTACATTATTATTCCGCAGCAGTCAGCCAGGTGAAACCTGACCCACAAATTCATATTTTGTTTACCATTAGCTCATCCGGCATGTTGCGATAGGTTTGAATTTCTTCGCACTTGACAGAATAGCCTTTTCGCATGAGTCCACTTGCCGCCTGGACAATGGAATAAATGACAAGGTTGGGTTAGCTCAGCATAATTTTGCAAATACGTATAGTCACATTTTACATCTGTACGGAATGGAGATGATACTGCTTTGTCAACTTATTCTAATAAGGGAAGCGTAGAATCGTTTGTTTTGTGTGTGTTTTTTTCTCTAATGTAACAGCATTTAGCCCAGCATAATTCATGTTTGGACTGTAGTTACCCGTTTGGTTGGCGCAAGAGGTTGCGTGTCCATTTCAAAACCGGTAGGTCGTGGGGCGATCCCAGGCTGCGACCTTCTCTAAAACGTTAAAATCGGTTTTAGCAGCTGGCCGCCTGGTATTCAGCATTCTGGGAACTATACTAAGATATCCGAGTGAGTTCTCCGTTGATCTCCGTATGGCAGCAAGTTAACATGTTCAGAGAGCTCCGTCAGGGATATGGCTTATACAGTATTGAAACAGGCGTTAAACCGTAACGTTTTTACATCTGCATGGAATAAAGTAATTTTTCGAAAATAAAAACATTATTGCCACTCATAAAGTAGAAATGCTCGATTAGAGTGGCTTCTTCTTTGTCCACCGTTTATACGATAAGAAAGAAACGTAGAATTTTTTATTTTGGGCGTGTTTTTCTCCTGTGGTCACTACTTTTAGCCGAGCAAAATTTGTGTTAAAACTATAATTATTGAAGTGTGTGTTCTACACATCCTCATTGCATATAGATGGTCAAAAACGAAGCCACACTTACTGAGCATTTCTCACCAGCTACAACAGTGAAAATTGTCATATGTGTATTTATTTGTGGAGATTGGAGTGGCAAAAGTATTTTAACATACAAAGACGAAATTTCTGATCAAAAGCTAAATTGAATCAATGCATTTCTTAAAACATCGAAAAAACTAAAACGAATCAGTTCCTTTCCGCGGCAAGGTGTTCTGAAGAGATTTTCGCAAACAAGAACACTACAAAACTACAAACAAAACACACTGCGCTTTCTCACCTGCGATTCATGGGGTTACCGACGGGTAGCTATAATTATGCTTGTATCAAGTAACTGTTTTTAGATTTAGATCCTGCATAATAAAGCTCCCGTGAATGAATAATGCATAGGGATCCCCACTTACCCTGCTATCATGCCTGATGGCTGTGGCACTCATCGATGGGTAATGTAACTTTCAAATCAATTAACACCACACAATGAGAGACCTACCAGCGATTTCTGAGGTCAAGCAGAACGGTCAAGCAATATGTAGGGAAGCGATATTGCTCTTCTCTTATTGATCGAAGGTGGGCAAAATGAAGCCACACTAACTGAGTATTCCTACACCCCCTACAACAGTGAAAATTTACATTAATTTGTACTTTCTAATGAAGAAGAGAGTGAAAATAACATTTTTTTACGTACAGTGACCAATTCTAACAATTAAAAGCTAAAATGGATTCGCGCATTTCTTAAGACATCGAAATTCTGCTACCACTACATTATTTCTAACTCATATTTTTTTAACGATGTTAATGTCATACAGTTACCCTTTAGAGTTGAAGGCTTTTGTCAGTTCAACATAATCCTTGCCTCTTTTTTAGGACTCAAAAAGTCGTTTGATGTCGTTGTGATTATATTCTGGTGCTAGTGGGTAATATTTTCTTGTTTAAATATTTGAAAAAACAGAGCGCACAAATATAAGCACTTGTAGCACCGCTATCTTGTTCACGAATGTATTGCTGCTAAATTGCTAGTAGGGGATTCATTTGTATTGGTATTTGGATACGCTATACCGCATTGGAATTCCGTATTGATTTTGTTTTATTAATAAAGGTGTGCACTAATTCGACTCGTCGGCAAATGAACTTGCTGGCCAAAGTTGAATTCAGTTTGACCTTGAAACAACAATTCCAAGGATCTAACGCTATTGAATTCCTTATCATGCGGAATTTGAATTCCTTTAAGTACATAATTTGCCTCGTAAAAACTATAATGTAAACAGCCATGAGCGGTGTTCTGTACTGTTGGCATTGAATAGTCGATTATTCAATGACGTAAAGTGTATGCGTAGGATTTCTGAGATATGTTGTCCTAAATTTTACGATTGACTTTGGGCACTATCTTACTGACGCTACATTCTGTTCCTTCTTTACTTTCCTTTGGTGTGCAGTTGGAGTGCAGCTAACACATTGTCGGGATATCTGTGAACCGACCTGGTGACCTAAGTGCACTGAGCTGGCGTCTTCGATTTTTAGCTGCCTTTTTTTCCTTTTTGGTTATGCTTTGCGTGTAGTGTGCCTTTTATCTTTTGTGTATCGGGTGGCAGGAAAATGAGTCTATTTGCAATAGTACAATTGACTTGCTTTTTATAAAGTAGTTGATCTCAAAAGATTCCACTCATAGTGAGAGAGGGGCTGTATGAATGCGATTAAATTGTCAACTTCTTTTGAAATTCGTTGCTTCCTTGTCTTGTGTTTGTTCGGAAGAGTGTGACCAATCTCCGTAATGTCTCTCTTCTCTTCTAGTAAATATGTAGCGCAGCGCCATTTCTCTGATTCCCCGTTATGTGTGGTGATTGGATATGTTATTTGTGTTATTTATGCTATATGCCCATTACTAATGTTGAACATTATAATAATCACTAACTCTTTTACTATAGATTAATTTCTTGAATATAATACATATATCCTTAAGTCTTTTCCTTTTTTTTTGTATCACCATACCTTGTTAATTCCTAGCATATACCTGCAAGGTAGAGCAGAGGCTAATTGGGTGACGACACAGCAAATAACAGAAGAAGAAAAAAGCGAATTAACGAGGCAGAGAAAGAGAGGAAGGAGAAGAAAGAAGGCTAAGTATGGAATACGAAAACGAAATGAATGAGCTGGAAATCGAGGGACGGATAGAAATTGAGAAAATATAGCTTGTGGTAATGGATGGGAGTGGGATTGAACCCGCGACCTACCAGTTACGAGTTGGACCCTCAACCACTTGAGCCAACGAAGCCTGCACCCTGAATTTGTGGCATTAAAAAAAATAGAAACCCCAGGCAAGAGAGTAAGATATCATTCCTTGGTCTTGGAGCTCAGTCTTTTATATGACCTAATTATCTATTTAGAATCTAAAACTAGGTCACACTGACCCCAATACTCACATGGCAAACTGTCTTAATAACAAAGAATAATTCGAAAAAGCGACTTAGTTTGTAGTGGATCCAGGTTGCTTTTTCAGGTGGGGTTGGAATTTACACCTTTATTTCACTTCAACGTACTGTGAGGGATTTTTCCCTTCATTTTGTCATTGTTTTCCTGATCCCTGTAAATCAGCAGTAGTAGAGTAGTAGTAGTAGTAGTAGTAGTAGTAGTAGTAGTAGTAGTAGTAGTAGTAGTAGTAGTAGTAGTAGT
>JAUEKY010105259.1:396-10456 GCA_031833965.1 Scyllaea pelagica
CCCCCCCCCCCCCCCCCCTACGATCAAAGACATCAACATGTCCCTTTAGCAAAATTAGTAGTGCTGAATTTTCTTCTGAACTGATTGTCTGAAAGGTTTATGAAGTGAATTTTCAGCTAGAGAGCACCAAAGAGATAAAAAATAGCGCTTAGTTGGGACTTGGCATTTTTGAAATATTGAATTGGAACAGTGCCAAGATCTGATGTTTAATGAAGGCAACTGAAAAAAAAATTCTTTCCAAAACTTCAATAACAGTGATAAAAAGGCAACTTTTTACTTTTCAAGCGTAATCTTTTTATGAATGTGTTTTCTCTTTCCATTATGTACTATCCAGAGTGTCTGAAGGACAATGGTGTGACAGATATATTTTGTTTGTGCACCAGCGGGGAGCTGAATTTCTATCGAGTTCCAGATTTGATTGAAGAGGTAATTGACTATATTAATTTTGACAGTTTTACTCAGGATTTTTTTTTTGATATTTCAGTTTCAGGCTCAATTCTTAACCACGAAAAAAGTTTCCAAAAGAGGTACTACCAGTAGTGTATATTATGTTGCATTTCATTAGCAAAACTTGTCAAATTACAAGAATTGAATACAGTACACGCAGGCTTTAAGCACGGTCATCAGGAAGAGGCCTAAGCGTGCTTGAGTCTTAAGTAGACATTATCAAGAGATTTCCAGCATCAAACCTCCTAAGTTGTTTTTCTTTGCCTGTTTGTTATGATCACAAAACACTCTGATATCACAACGTCAGTTTTGATAGTTTTTAAATGTTCTGCAAAATTATTTGTAGGGCACTTAATTGTCAGAAACAAAGTAAAATATTATATTTGATTGAATAAGAAAACAACGCATACACGGCAGATCTCGATAAAACACATTACACACTGTGCTACTAGTTACTTCACGCCGTGCATACGATTGATCAACACAATACAATCCACATTAATCGCCTCCTTCGACCTGTCTTGCACATGATACTAAACCGGGTTAATTACAGTTAAAGACTGTGACTGGAGGAGATCGGCAGAAGGCAAAGCATCCTTGAAACTCGAGTAATATATAACGGACCAAACTCAGGGTGTGAACATAACACAGTCAGCCGGTGTACTATTCGTGCATTCCTTAATCCCCTTCTTAACCCCCCACCCCCACCCCTTTTCCTATTTCAATCATCTTCATCACCGTATTTCTGCCCGCTCACATCTGCAGTGCCGCTTTTGTCATGAAACAGAGCGGGCAACAATCCTCAGAATCGGCTACTGCCGAGTAATAAAGCGTGCTTGAAGCCAAAGTCACCATGCTTAAAGACGTACAGTTTACATAGCAAAAATTTGGTCAGTGCGGCACAGTGTGCTTGAGTCCGAATGGTGCTTGATGGCGGCGTGCTTGAAGCCGGCGTGTACTGTTTATAGGAAATTAATTGCATCAAAGCAAACAGAGTGAATGAGACTTGGTACTGGCTAAAGGTCATCACAACAATCTAACTGCCTGTCTTGGGACTAAAAATGAGGGAAATGGAAGAATTTCTCGGTTTGCTTGGTAAAAGTATTTTCTAGAAACATCAGATGTTCAATTTTCCTCCACACAAAAGGGTTCATTTACCTTTTTTCTCTACTTTTCATTCTTTCTTTGTTTTTTTCTTTTGTTGTCTGCCACCAACAACAGTACAAAAGTGCTGAATTGACTGTGCATCATTATCCAGTAGAAGATGGCCTGGTGCCCCCAACAGAGACCCTGATGAAGATCTTGGGGGAAATCAAAGCTTGCTTGATGAACAAGAAAAAGACTTTGATTCAGTAAGATTTCTGTTCTGTTCAGCTAATTGATTTGTTTTCTTTGAAAAGATGTTGTTCAATACTTTCTTTGTTTGTAGAACGTTTTAGTTTTAAGACACTTCCAACAGTCTAGATATTATCCAAACCAAGAGAGAGAGAAAGTAAGATGGTAGGATTAGTTAAAAGGATTGACAAAAGTAGGCCCTACCAGAAAAATCATCTAGAGAATTGATTTACAAGTTACGGACAAAATGTTATCTCTGAAAACAAAAACAAACAAGAAACCCACATACTATTATTAATCCATCACAAAAATCAGAATGCAATAAAACAGACTGGCCAGTGTACAGTGTAGGATTATCTGACTTCCTTAGTTAACCAAGAACAAAAAAGAATGAAAAGATACCAAAAGAATAATTATCTAGCCCATTTCGCTCTACACCTCAACTACAGGACAACTGATTGTTTGTCACAGATCCTTGTTAAGAGCAGATGTTGCTGGAAGTTGACTAGAAGGGTTTTATGCTCCAATTTTCTGAAATATCGATATCCAAGAGCTTTATGGTTTCTGTCTTCGAAGTGAAAGTGTTCAGAGACATTTGAATCGACACATGGATCTGAAAATGAAACTTGAGATTTAGATTTGGCTGGAACTGGTAAAGTTAAGAATGTTTTGGTGAAAAAGAATCTATATAGCGTTATGTCAAATTGAATTAAAGTTACATATCAATGTATTTAATTAAAGGAAAGTTAGACACAGACTGAAGAGATGAGGATATTGAAATGTGCAAGAAGCCACTACAAACTTACATGAGAATAGACAGATGATATCAGTTTCTCGAAAGAAAGGCCTGTCAATCTACCAGCCTTATTTAGTTTTTTTATACACACAAAGAGTTTCTTTAAAAAGTTTCTTTATTTGCTTTTTTTCAGCTGCTATGGAGGTCTTGGTCGCTCTTGCCTTGGTAAGAAATGATTTAGTCGAAATTTTTAAACAAGATTATTCTAATGATAGTCTAACTTACATTTTTTTTGTGCTTACTTATGTTAAATGATAATGTATCATAAGATTTTTGTGCAGTTGCCTGCAGGTATATTTTGCATGCATCAGTCGAGTGGTGTTAGGATTTAGGCAAGTACCATAGTACAAAGTTGACAAAGGGGACTTTTTAGTTTAATCAAACAGATCAAATTTGTGCTTGGTATCAGTTTCCTAGGTGAGTAGCGGAACTCATTGCCATGCTATTTTTCAGATTGGTCTTTCTCCTCACCTTTGACCTGTCTTACTTGGGTGACCCCACCAGGAGCAAAGCTTCAGCTAGTGTAGCTCTTACTCTTTAGGATTGTTTGAGTGGATAGGTTGCCCCACAAAGACTAAATGTGAACTGGTCCTCAGATTGTGTAGGTTTCTACAGCATGATGAACAATACAACAGCTTAATTATAGCTTTTAATTAAATGGTGATGTTTTTGTGTTAATCAGGCAGTATTATAAAGTTTATTTGGACCAATAGAAATTCCAGGCTGCTTATGTCATATGGTCTTCTCACAATTTCAATTTTGTTCATTTTTTGTTATAGTGGCAATGTGCTTTGCCATCTACCTTGATGATAAGCTCAGTGTTGAAGAGGTCAGAGAGAAAATCAAACTGTTGAGAGGAAGCAGAGCGCTTGGGTCTGTTAAGGTAAGTGGTTTCGTCATTGGGGTTATATATTGTATAAAAATGCAGAGTGTATGTTGTTAGAGTAATACGGTGCCAGAAAAAAATAGCTGTGTTTGGAGTAATATAATAGAGAGTGATATCGGCTTGATTTGAACCCCACTTTACTTGGTGCTGTGATAACAATGGCAACCAATGGAATATATCATGCTTAACTCACTGAGGACTGGGCTCGAACACAAGTTACGGGCGCTGGAGACTGGGCATTTTGGGAGTGTATTGAAAATTTCACAAAAAAATTCTAATTTCATTTAATCTTCACAACTCTCTCACACTGTAAATACAATACAAAAACATTTGTTCAGAAATATTTGAAAATAGATATTTAATTAATCTTTTAAGAGGGGCCATTTTTGGGGCTTCCAAAAAATGTTCGCATCTTGTCGTAGGTTCATTGAGCTTTCATTACCATTATTTTTCGATCTGATCATCATTTAAGTCAAAATTCATATATTTTGAGTCATTAGATCTTGCATTTGAATCATCAAACATCGGAAAAAAAAAACAAGTGATTTGCGATAAGCACTTGTTTGAGGTTAGTCTAGTCTGTCTAGTTTCGGTTCGATTTTCTTGCAAATGTCACATCCGTTCAGAGACCGATAACAACATGAATTACCAAGCAATTTCCGCCAAATTTGTGGTGAAACTAAATAGAGGGCAGCACTAACCCTGAAGATGATTGCCCAATTTTGGCACATTCTCATGAAAGCCAGGCAATGTCAAAGTAAATGGGCCGAAGGGTGGCACATCCAGCCCACGGCACAAACAACGAATGCATGGTACATTTGCCATCAATGAGTTCAGAGCCGAGCAATCATGTTGGAGATATGACACATTTTGTAATATATGTCATTCTTAATTGAGTCAATGTCTTCTTAATTTAATTTAAGGATGAATCCATGAATGAGAACAGGTAGACTCAACAAAACTACCTGAAATACGTCATTTTCATTATCTAGTTATAGGAAACTTTTTAGAATTTATTTGCAATAGGACTTGAAAGAATTGTGAAAATGATTTTACTCCTGTTTTCACAATTTTGATACAATAAAAAAATTTGAATCTGTCAATATTTGAACTTTTCAAAGGCAGTTGAAATCAAGATTAAGAGTGAAGACTTTGTAAAGGATAACTGTGAATTAGATTTCTAAGACATACATATCTTCAATTTAGCATACTTGAGCCCTCCATTCATCTCTGTATAGTAACAGTAACAGTAACATGCTGACTTGTCCTGAATGGTTTGATTGTGACATGACCTATAAAGTATCAAAATTTAAAGGTTGAAACAGGCGTTAAATGCAAGCATGAAATTAAATTGTTAAAACATTTTCTTTTCAGCAATATAATTATGTTGGGGACTTCCGTGAGATTTTGAAGACGTACAGGGAAAATGAAACTGAGGATACAGAGGAAAGACGTGCCTCAAGATGAATTTCTCTCTTTGACTCTTTGGATGGTCTTGCATTTTAGGGCAGAGAGATAGAGAGAGCGATGAAAAGATGTTTCTGTTGTGAGCTCTTTGTTAGAGCAGTGGATATTAGTGTCATACTGTTCATGTGTATTTACTGCATCTATATTAAAGTTCCTCAGTTTTTAGGCTTATTCATTACACTAATGTTGCTCTTGTTAACTTTGATGTGATTCTTTGCAAATTGCTCTACTGTATTGGTTTGTTTTCTTGTTTCAAAGTATGTTAAAACTGTGCCATAATTGTTATTGAGCAAAAAGTGAGATCTACCTATTGTGTGATGTGTATTGTGTGATTTCAGTCAGGTCTTTATTCAATGCCAAGCAGTGCAGATAGATCTTTTCACACATGTCTTGGATTTTGAAGGAGTTTGTCTCTTTTTTTTTTCAACCTCTGTGATCATACCCAATTGTCAAGATTTACCACAACAAATGGGTGGTCTACTGGTTTACCTTTGAAAACCCATAATGACATTGGATTAGGGGGAGTGTGTCTTTTTTTTAACCTCTGTGATTGTACACATTTGTGAAGATTTACCACAACAAATGAATTTTCTATCCTTGAAAACCCATACTGACCTCTTTTTTTTTTTTTATTTGACACTGTAACAAATCACTCTTTTTTCTACCATTCATATTATATTGACGGCCCTATCCAAATTTTTCTTAGTCCTCCCGTTGTTGTTGTTTTTTGGGGGGTTTTCTTTTAGGTCAAATAGCCTCATTTTTGTAGCAGAGTTGTATATCAGGCATTTCAATGTTGTTTTTGTAATTGATTTCCTCATTGCCTGTGGTTGATCATATGATGAAACACATATCAATATCGGTTTATGCTGGCTCCTCTGTTAAATCAATGTTTTTCTCCAGAAATGTTTGGGCTTCATATTTTGATCCTGAAATCCCTAAGTCCTTTCTTTTTCATTTAATTGAATACTTATTCTATAAATCAACAAATACATGTTTATTTCTTAAGTTACAATAACATACGATTTGACTTATTTATCCTTACTTGAAAACATGGTCATATATACTACCCTGTGTTAATTTACTTTGTTGATATTCAGCCAACAGTTTACGCTCCACAGTTTTTCTACTAATACTTGCCGCTAAAATACTAAAATCCTTTTGTAAACTTTCCAACATGTTTTGTATTTATTGTATGGAGATTTTTGCATTTTAGTATCGACCCATCCAAATTTATGAATTGCTACTAAGTACTACTATTATTACTATTAGACTTTTTTCCTGTCGCTCATTATAAACAGTTCTTTAATTCTAGACTAATCAAGATATCTTTCACTTGTGTGGAACAATCAGCAGAGGATGAATTTTAAACATTGACATACATAATGGCAGCTTTTTCCCCAATATTTTTTTTATTTAAACAAATTAATTAATATAATTTGATATTACACAGCTATGTCCCTCCTTCATTTTGTTTACATCATTCCTTCATTTTGTTAACATCATTTACCTCATGTAAGTTCTTGAAATGAATAGCCAATATGAGTGATTTGACTCCACAAATTCAAGAATTATAAGGTTTACTATTTTTCAAATTATGATTATGCCTGTAGTGGCTAAGTAGTGTATCTTTGTAGATAAGGCTGCAAGTCCAATCTCAGGCTACATTAAAATTTTGTTTGACCTTCCTGGATGTACACACCTCAATGTGTATTTTCTTTGAGTCAATCAAGAGTAGGCACAGTGGGCTAGCAACCTGCTTGTCTTAATCTCTTGGCTCAGAGTTTTTCCTGATTTTTCTTTGATATCAGATTGGGTTTGTACTTTTTGTCACATTCTGGTGTCAAACATTATGTTGGGTCCCTACACTGGCTTTGGTCGGTACAACAGGGAGTCTGATAACAAAACAAGCAATTATTAGCTCAATTGGTCGATTGTCCACCCTAGAAGGTTGTAGTTTCAATACTGAGCTGGGATATACCCAAGTTTTAAAAATCTTTGGGTTTTTTTACAGCTGTTTGTCTAGCGTTTGGCATCATGGGAATGGTGATAAGACTGGCTGGCCATGTGTCACTATGATAAGACTGGGTTTAGATATTTGTGCTGAGTCCTCTGATTATCTCTGTGTGTCAGCACATTAACATGTCCATAGCTCTCCGCCAGTGATGTGGCCTATATAGTTGAAAGGGTGTTAAGCCTTTTCGTTAAAAACAGGTTTTGGCGAGAGTGGTTGCTCATATTTAAGTCTCTTAGATTTCGTGTGAAAGTTCCACAAATCTTTTTCATTGAATTGGCAATGCGGCAGTTATTTATTTACTTGTTTGCTTGTTCCACGCAGGTTTCTATGGTGAATTTTGTGAGAAGAAGGAAGGGTCTGTCGCAACAGCTAGCACAGGCGGCCATACAGTCGGAGCCTCGCTGAAAGGTAGGTTTCTCTGCTGTTACTTTAGTCCCCCTATAAGCATCAGCAATTTGGATGATTGTTATGATAATGGTAATACTAATTATGATGATATTAATTATGAATGGCATTTATAAGTTCAATGACAAGAGTTATAATGATGAAATAAATGAAAAGGATATGTAATGGCAGTTGTTAAGTGCTTGTCCACAAGCAATAGTGATAAAAACAATCATGATGATATTATTAATCAATGGCATTTAGTGCTTATCACCAGTGATAATAATAGCAACAATAATGCTATTAATGACACATAGCATATATATGGCACATCTACTAGTAACAATAACAACAGTAATGAGATTAATTATATAAAGCATCTCTTATTAATTGACAGTAGACAAAAACGAAGCCACAATAACCAAGCATTTCTACATCATATGCAACCGTGAATATTGGCATAATGGTATAAATTGCTCTGAGGATTGGAGTGGAAATAATTTTTATTACGAAAAACGACTGTTTTTCTGACTCAAAGGCTAAAATTTCTTTATGCATTTCTAGAGATAATACACATTGAGGTGTACATCTAGGGAGGTCAAACAAAGTTGGATGTAACCTGAGATTGGACTTGTAGCTTAATCTATAAAAAGATACTCTGCTTAGCCACTGCAAGCATCAGCTCATATGTGAGAAGTAAATATGTGATTCCTTCACTATGGACATGCATTGTAACCTGGATGTCTGGCGCTGACATGGCCTAAATTGTGCCGATAGCGCCGTAAAACCCTCAAGAAACAAACAAACAAACAAATAACCTGGATGTTTATTAGCCTGACTGTAGTGGCTAAGCAGTGTATCTTTATAGATGAGGCTGCAATTCCAAACTCAGGCTACATTGAAATTTTGTTTGACTTTCCTAGATGCACACCTCAATGTGTATTTTCTTTGAGTCATTCAAGACTGGGCACAGTGGGCTAACCACCTGCTTGTCCTAATCTCTTGGCTCAGAGTTTTCCTGACTTCTGCTTGATGTCAGATTGAGTTTGTACTTTTTGACCCTTTCTGGTGTCAAACATTATGTTGGGTCCCTACCCTGCCCTTTGGGCGGTACATAAGGGAACCTGATAACTAAACAAAAAATATTTATTAGCTCTCTCCATTTTTACCTACAGATCAGATGACGATTGCTATACCAGTGGCCATTTCTGTGCTGACCCTGATCATATTGGTTACCATGTTCATCGTTTTCAGGAAAAAAGGGTAAGTGCTTTAAGCCTATATTGGAACTCGCTGATGAGGTCCTCAAGATTTTCAAGCAGTGTTTATGTATTAAAGACATGGCTAAGAATTTACCTGTTAAAGGAATACTTATTGTAATATTTTGATAGATCTTACATTTGACTTTGTCCTTATGATTGATTGCATACCTAACCATTAGTATTCATTTGGATATGTTTTTATTTATTTATTTTTTCTCTTTTCAGTTACTTTTTTTTTTTTACAGATATATTTATATCTTAAATTTGTAAAGCGCTTAGAGGCCTCAGCATTAAGCACTCATGATCATTATTATCATTGTTGTTGTTAGTATTATTTGTATTATTATCATTATCATTATTATTTTATCATTATTATTATTATCATCATCATTATCAAGAGATGAGCTATACTTTATTCAATCCTTTCCAGAAATTATTTTATATTATACCTAACTACAGGGGATACACAGGAACAAACATAAATGTAATATGATAAAAAAATGCATTATGAAAGGCTAGTAAATGTCTATCACTGACCCCAAATACAAAATTCATTTTATACTGTATTGTAAATTTACCCTTATAATTTATCATTAACAGATGTTGCCTAATTAACATCAAATACAGAAAATTCTAAATTCAACCATATATCAGATTTTGAGCTGATTCGTCCATAATGTTCTCTCACCCAGCAGCAACAGTATTTTTATCACCAATGGGGTTATGCTCATTACTATTTCTAATCTCTTGCATCATCATTTTCATCACCCAGGCCCCCTTATTTATTACAACGTATGGGGGACTCTTCCTGAGGTGTAATCTATGTGGATTATGTCAATAGGCCTGCCTGTAGTGGCTGAGCAGCGTATCTTTGTAGACACCATTCTGGTGTCAAACATTATGTTGGGTCTCTACACTGCCCATTTGGGAAGTACAAAAGGGAACCTGATAACAAAACAAAACAATGTCATTAGGCCAAGTAGGTAATCAGCCCACTGAGAGATGTCTTGCCATCGCTCTACTCCACAGGTATAAATGTAGCCAGCTGAAGTTTTCCAGCTTGTTCCCATCCAGTCTGCACAACTTCAGCCGTATGATGTCCAAGCACAAGGACAAATCTCCCACCGTGTCGTTTGGAGGCGGGGGCAGTGTCAAGTTGGATGTGCCTGGTTTTGACGGACAGGCAGACTCTGAAATGCAGCCTGTAAGTTTGGGGTCGTGCCTTTTACGGTAATTCCGTATTGGTTGATTTGCTGAATTCCAATCAGCAAGGCAGGGGATATAACGGGGCAACATTGGTTTCATCTGGCTTCCTCTGGTCTCATATCTCAAGAGCCGCTTGAGGGTTGCGTCAGCGGAATGCAATATGATTGAGGCCACCAATAATGCTGTGAATGAACAAAGGGTCTTCTATCATCTCTCTCTCTCTCTCTCTCTCTCTCTCTCTCTCTCTCTCTCTCTCTCTC
>JAUEKY010105370.1:0-10455 GCA_031833965.1 Scyllaea pelagica
ACATCTAAGGAGGTCAAACAAATTTTAATGTAGCCTGAGATTGGACTTGCAACCTTATCTACAAAGATACGCTGCTTGGCCACTACAGGAAATTTTTGTATAAATACTACTAGCAAATCATACTCAGACAATCATGAACAACACAAATTGCTTTTGTGAGCTTTCTGTTCATGACTAGGGACTTGCTCTTTGCAACCTTAAGTGTTGTGATATAATATGTAGTTGTCTAAAAGATTCAAAACTTCATGCATATTTTCAACATTATGTATTAGGTAAGGACCTGAGGCTAAGAATACAGAGTTTATTAAAACAATAGAAAGGATTAAACACTTAGACAACGAACAAAGGGAAGAAAAACCAAATCACCCAAATGTGCGCACACACAAACCAAAGTAAACTCCAGAGAACGATAAGAATTAGAGGGTAGATTGCGTCATCCACATTTGACCAATCAGAGAGATGTGTGTGGTGCTCCCCACAGCTTGGTGTAAAAATTTTGTTGTTGTTTCAGTTTTACACATCTTTATGATATTGTTTTTTAAAAATGGAATATTCTTAGCTTTTAATCCACCTTTTCAAGCATTGGACCAGTAACAAACTGGTACAGTGAATAGCAGGTTTCAAACTGGTCTTGTTGATTACCAACTGAAATCATTCAATCCTATAGTGGTAGATTTTTGTTTCCTAATTATACACTGAAACTAAAACCATGGGACCATTAAAAATCTGGTATTATGAAGAGAATATCGGTATAGTGAGAGGTTTTCCTGACTGTTAACAAAGAGATGAAACGTTTTGCTGCTCTTATGATAGGATTAGAAACCAACACTAGATGTAGAAACAGATGGCATGGAGAGTCTGGATGATAATCACATCTTTTTCTCTGAATTCTCTGCTGAAAAGATAGATGTTTAGGTGTGGGTTTTATTTTATGTTCACAGATATCAGCTGGCAGTGTAATGGGACATATTTTCTGTGCCAACTTAGGATATGTACCCTGTGAAGTATTGGTGGATGGCAGTACAATAAGTTATTTCACTCTTTTTATGGAGTAGCCAAAAAGCAAGTAGTAAGGGGGAATGGCAGTACAATGAGTGGCAGTATAATAGGGTTTCAGTGTATACACTTTGTCGGTACCAGCATCAGCACAAAGAGAAGATAAAGTGGATTGGAGCTTTTAGTTTTGTTTGTTTTCCTCACCAGTTTGTGAAAATTAAGCATTTATAATGGAAACAACAAAATTGGTTTGTTTTCTGCAAATATATATCTTTTTTTATAGTTCTGTTATTTTTTTATGATGTTTCTTTCAGTAGTCACGGAGCACAGGTTTTTCACAAACTTGGATCATGAAGTACAAAAACCATCAAAATGTTCGAAATTATCTTCTTTGAATTTTCCAGTCCACTCAATTTTGTCATGTTTTCATTTTTTCATCAGCCAATCTTTTACTTTTATCAGATTATCAGTTTGAGCAACAATATTTATAATTTGATATGACCTCATTTGATCTCACTCTTGACATTTTGTTACTGTTACTGTGTCACTCAACAGGGGCCTTGGCATGTTTTGGGGCGTAGAGCTTGTCCGAGACCGCCACACCAGGGAGCCTCACAGTGCAGCAGCTCAGTTTGTAGTCAGAAGGTACAAACAGGATGACTTATTACTATGTCTTCTTTAGCAAATAGATACGGTTGCTGGACACTCTCTATTTTTTTAAAAAAGAAATGTGAGTTGAAAAGCTATTTCAACAGTAATTTAAAGTGAGTTATATGCGTTTCTTTACTCTGAATTCATTCTTTAAGAAATGAGAGTTGAAATGTTATTTCAATTCAAGTTTAAGAGAGTCATATTCATTCGGTTTTCGTAATTTACTGGTTGTGATTCCACGGGTTTTCACTCGTTTTTGGATTGTAGGTGAAGTTCATGTTTATGACTACTCTTGGTTTTCTACTTCTTGGTTTCATAGAGTCAATGGCTGCTAACATTTGATGTTATATTTTTTATCCTCTTCTATAACTATAAGTAAGCTCTAATTCTTTACCCCTAAGTGATCTAACACTCCACATTCCAATAATTGTAGTCCTGGGACTTGAATCAATTGAATTCGGATTGTCAGTTTTTTTAGTTGTAAATTACTATTACAACCAAGTTTCTTTGAACCAGTGAGCTTTGGAGAAGTAGGCGGCTACCCCATTGCCTCGTAGGTATGGTGGTGGTTTTGCCACCTGAACACCTCCTACTACCAGGCCTTGCACCCTCTTTATTTGGATCTTCACATAGAGCCTGCTCATTGTGGTTGCACCTGTATGGTATAGCCCTGAGAATCACTGCATCTCCCTCACTGCAAGATAGGATATATCATTTATAATAATAATAATAATTTATGAATTTAGACCAGACAAAAGACTGAGTCCTTACAAGCCTGGCACTCGTAGCTGGCCAAGCATGATTCCTTAATTCAAAGAAGGCTGATACAGGTATACCGCATTCCTCTGGGTGCTGCTCAAGATTTATTGTGGTGGGCTGATCACCTGTTTAGACACAGAAGTTTTTTTTTGGGGGGGGGGAATTCTTTTTAAGGCTACACTCAGGAGTGGTGGAAGTATATGACCTTTGACATCTTTAGTAACTGTGGAAAAAATTTATGTCTAACACTGATTTCAGTGTAAGGGCTTGGATAAACACAGCAACAAACACAGAGATTCTACAAGATTTCAAGGTAGGTCATCATGAGGAGTCTGGTCGAGATTAACTTTTGAGTCAACTCTCTATAACATCTATGTCAATGTTAAGTTATTCTATTTATAGCTCATGTTTTTCTTTTTTTTTTTTTTCTTCTCAGGATGAAGGAAGAAAAGATCTTGATTAGTCGTGATGGCCTTGACGAAAACGTCATCAAGTTCAAACCCCCCATGTGCTTTACTGTAGAAAATGTTGACACGCTTTGTTCCACTCTCGATTCCGTGCTATCTGAACTTGGTAAAGAGACAAATGGGTTAAAAGATTGCAAGAAGAAAGAGACATTTGCTGATAGCACAAATACAGGTGCAAACGAGCCTCCTGTCAAGAAAGCTAAAAGCTCCTCAAGTCTTGTTAAAGTCCATTAACAGTTTTGCCCTCCCGCAAAGTTAGTGCCTTTTGTTAATAGACCGAGCGTTCTTTACATAAAGAAGAATCAGGAGATTAAACATTGAAAAAGATTTTTTTTTTCATTTAAAATCATTACAATCTCATTTAAAGGAACAGAGGGAGTGATATGAACCAGCATTTCAGCAATTTTTTCTTGTGATATAATGCAGTGGAGGAGAAGAATCAAGAGATAAAAAATTGAAAAGATTTTTTTTCCTTTACAATCACTACAATCTCAATTAGAGGAGCAGAGGGAGTGATATGCATCAGCATCTCAGCAATGTTTTCTTGTGATATAATGCGAGTACATGAAGCCATTTCAATGAAAGAAATTTTATTTATTTGTGCCTTTTCCATTGAACTACTTGGTGATCAGTCAGACAAAGAGACAGAGCGGGCAGGACCGTAGGGTTCAGGGGGTTTGTACAGGATCTTTTTTTCTTTAACCCAATGCTTACTGATGAGCCCGATGAAATTCTATAATTATAATGTCCTTACCTATGGGCTCTACAATATTTATATTTTTGTATGAAGGGTACTCTCCTGGAACTCTTTGAAGAGTGAAACTATTTGGGGAATCATTTTAATTTCAATAGATGATGTAACTAGAATCAGGAAACATTCCAAACCATAAGCAGTTTATTTTTACTGCATGAAATTTTGCTGAGTGGTCTTTTTTTCTACATCTGGGTTTTGTTTTCCACATTTGATGTTGTGTCAATTTCTCTATTCTTGGACGGACAACCCTTTTTATTTTAGTGAAAATGAAGACAATTGGTTAAATAGTGATGGTTAAGCATCAGATGGAGATGAATCTGACATCAATGTATCTAGATCCTGTTGAGTTACTCTGTCACAAAGGGAATGAACATAATAGAAGGCAGTTTTTCTCTCCCTTTTTTTCTACCTCTCTTTTTCATCTTTTTGAAACAAAGCTAGGTTAAAACAGTTAAAACCATGTAAAATAATAATAATTCTTCAATATAATGGCCTGTTTAGATAATTTACTATGTTCGGAAATGTGTTAGATTCAATCTTTTATAAGCTTTGTTTGTGTATATTTGTTATATCCCTTAAACGGGGTGCACGGAGCGTGAGCATCAGGACAGTTCTGGGGTGCAAAGGGTTTAAGAAAATGGACACATTTAGAAATAGTTACAATCCTTAACTCATTACACTTAACTCCACCTAGAGAAGGTCTGGTAGGAATATATCACCATTGCTGCCTGCTTGTTGCTGAGGAATGGTTTGGACATTATAACTGTAATATAAAAACGGCCAGGAACAACTCTTACTATACCACAATTCTCCTTTTAATACCATATTACTAGTGATCGCATGCTTGGCAGTATAGCGAGATTTCAGTGTACAGAACCCATAGAGTTGTTGCAAAAACCTTGTGATAGTTGTTGTAGTGATAAACTCTCCGATTCTATTGTAAATTTTGTGGCCTACTGTCTATTATTATGTAAGTTGTAAAGATGACTGAGAGAAAAATTCCTAGCCTGCTTGCTATTTTACACCCTTAGCTAAACAATTGGTTTGGTTCAGAGACAAAACTACAGGCTGATCCAAATGGGTCCGGGCAATATTTCCCATGATGATATTCTGAAATTGAATCCAAACGTTATGCATGGCTCTCATTCAATTACTGATGAAGAGATGTTTATTTCTCAGAGGCCCTGCTAGAGCACATAATGTGATGGGCAGGCGCTGAATGAAAAAAATATCAGCATGAGAAACCATGGAAGTCAGCAAAACCAATTGTGATGGAGTATACAAGAGTATGCTCCATGCTTGCACATGTGTACAAGTTCAATTGCTACTTGTTAATAAGTGTATAAGCGAAGGCAGAGTGCATTTAAATCTAATGGCCTTTTATTTTTGAAAGTTGAGCCATCATTGTTTTGATGTGCCAAATGTCAGACAAAAACCATCATCGGTTATCAGGAGAAACAGCTGTTGGGTACGAACTCTCCAGTAATCATAAAGGACATTCATCAGTTACCTTTTAAGACACCAGCTGAAAAGTAAGCTATGTAGATGTAAGAAGATGAAAATCAACACTGTTTATACTTTTTAAGACATTTTAATCAGTCACCATCTCATGAATAAGAAAATAAGATTTTTTTTTGCTGCATATCACAAATGTTTTGTTTGTTTTGTTATCAGGTCCCCTTTAGTACCGCCCAATGGGCAGTGTAGGGACCCGACATAATGTATGACACTAGAATAGGTCAAAAAGTATAAACCAAATCTGATATCAAACCAAAGTCAGGAGAGATTAAGGTGCCCAATTTTGAATGACTCAAAGAAAATACTCATTGAGGTGTACATCTAGGGAGGTCAAATAATTTTAATGTAGCCTGAGATATGACTTGCAGATACCCTGCTTAGCCCCTACAGGCATATCACAAATATCAGTTTAAAATACAGCATATTTTTCTCCCTGTGGCTTATTCAGGTAGGTGAATTGGATCAACTTGCGACACATCAGGTTCAATGTGAAACAAGCTGATAGTGACTGAATTGTTTTGTTGAAATTTTGAAAATTGGAAGTTTCTGCCGCTTGTATGAAGCCATATGATTAAATAGATTTACAAAAAAGAACAGGACCAAAAAAACCTAAAACAATTCAGTTGTCTTGAAAGATGACTTTTGCAGGTCAAAGTGAGTATTCCTTAATCAGCAGCACACCCCAATCATCTAAAAATGAAAATGTATAGTTTAGATTTTCAAAAGCATTTTTTTTATGACTAGGGGTGGTCATGCCATTAGATTTGTAATTTTTAAAGAGTGGTGCAAAGGAAACAATGATAGTCACCAAAAAAACTGCTTAGCACTTGCTCCCTCTCTCTCTCTCTCACACACACATACACAGTATCTTCCCTTCTTAATGTGTTTTTACAATACAATCTAAGTATTAATTAACGGTAAGTGATATGCCTTTTGTATCCTTTCAATTATATATGTATATTGTATTCACATGTGCATGTCATAAATAAAATACATTTTCATATACCATAACATAATCTTAATGCAAAAAAAAAAAAGAGGCATATTTACATTCATCATTTTATATCAAATCCTCATTCATGAAGAAAATTGAATATTATTGCACATATATTTTGCAATTGGGTATACTAATTCACATAATAAACACTTACATTAAGTGTACACATACACATATACTCTGATATTATTGCACAATTATATCACTCAATTGAATAGTATTCACTTTAAATAAAACAGGAGATTAATCAACATGAGTTCATGAGATTTGAACGAGAAAGAAAATACAAAGTTCATTTATGAAACTCAAGTTTAGAGCAGAGAAAGGCCCTCGCCTCTGGTGCCTGGGCATGACTCCTTCCAGTATTGGGTAATTGGAAACATAAAAATAAAAGAATATTCTATACATGAATTAAATCATCATAACATGCCTCTCGTTAGTGATGCACTGGAAATCTTTATTAGTCTGTATGTCTCACTGCCATTGATTCCATAGACAATTTTACATATTTTATACATACTTGTACTTGTATCACGTCACCTACTGTATTTCAGGGAGGGTAAGGACTAAATTCCCTCTGTGTATTTTCAGACTATTTATTGTGGCTTAACAATTTTACTTCATTTACAGCTAGCCTGATCATTGTCTTGAAAACTGAAGAAAAAAAAAGAAAATAAAAAGAGTTTACTTTTCATATGCTCAAAGCTGTTTTTCATTTTTTTCCAAGATTCTGTAGGTTTTGTGGATAGAATTGCTATATGAGTCTTTATAAGTGTGTGTGAGTGTGAGCTCATCTTGGTAGAGTGAAGCCACATGAGAAAAGGGGTTAGTAGGAGAAAATAACAATGGCCTTTTGGGTTTGATCCTATGGCCTGTTTAACCAACAACACGTCACAACATCATAGAGATCATAGAGCCACTTTTTTGTCATTTCCTTTTGCGCCAAATGCTAGAAAAGCTGTGGATAAATTCAGGACAGTTCAGAAAAATATGTAAAGAATTTATCGGTCGTGCCCGAATCAGTAAGGCATCTTTTAAGTTCAAGACAAAGGGATTGAAGAACTTCTTTTCAAAGAATGGTTTATAAAATTAGACAGTGATACTGCCTACTGCACAGCAAATCAGCCATTGTATTTGTATGTCGCCACAGTCATAAGAACAGCCAAACCCACATGTCATGACTTAGAGCAAAACTAGGGAATAAGGAAAACAGTTTGGTTAGATCTTTTACTAACTGTTAGTAGCAGTAGTGAAGGATGCTCATGGAGTGAAGCTTGTCAGTCCCAATTAGTGAGCTTCTAACCAAAGGAATACTGTGGATACTGAAGTATTTCGGTGCCTTCACCACACTGCAATAAAAAATCATTCTATCAATTCTGACAGTGTCATAGACCTGTTTATCAAACAGCCTAAACATTCAGGTTGGAGTACCAAAAAACCTCCAAGGGTCATAGAGTCATAGAGCCAAAAATCTGGTCCATTCCATAGACAAGTTCTCTAGGACTAGGATGGATTACATTACTCTTCAACGGGGACTTACTGATGATGGCCTGATGATGGACTCAAACCTACATATTGCGGTGAATGGAAGATAGCAGTCGCTGCATGACTGAGCACGTACAGGTCAAATCTTGAGCTCATTTATTACATTGATGCAAAGATATTCCAAGTTTTATTTTTCAAGACCATACCCAAACTATTATTTGTCTATTCTAACTGTAGACTTTGAGATGCAACATGGCAAAATATAGCGATTTTGCAAAACAAGATAAAGCGCAAAAGCTTTTCCCCTCTCAGAAATACTCCCAATCCAGGGCTGTCCAAGTGAGCATGAAGGTATGGTTCTTGTACGGGTCTATTATTGGGGCTGGCTCTCTGTCGGGGCCGATGAAATCATGCCGGTTCTTTGGATTGGCATCCAGGTCAGGGTGAAATGTCTGCGTGAGGGAAGACAAAGACACAAAAAAAAAATATCTCTCAATTTCAGGGCACAAATAAATGCTAAGACTAGAATTATAATACTTGTGTATCTTATTACTCTGGAAAATACGATAAGAATTTTATTGAAATTGAAGATAAAGCTGAATTTGCCGAGTCATGAAATTTTGTATAGCTAAAATGATTTCAGGATTCACAAAAGCAACTTATTGTGCAACCACATCAATAACCCCTTTTTCCCCTGCATTTAATGAAGAAAACAATAACAATAGCAAAGAGTGCACACTTAAGTATAAACTACACAGAGAGCAAAAGTGGCAAGTGTTTTTTATTTATGTTTTTAATTTTTTCTGCATGAGATCAGTACAAGCCATGTGGGCAAATGACTGCACACTTGAACTTGTGGCTTAGTTGAAATCAGGATGCTCATCTGACTCTCTCAGTGCTTAGTGTATTATATGGATGAGGTAGGCGGTGTAACAGTAATAAGATAAGGTAGCAGACGGAGACCCTACCAGCAACTACACTGCCACTTACAAGGCGCTGTGAAGTAAATATGATCGTTCCTAGTTTATTGTCAATGATGTCAACCTCAGTCTTCCTCTAACTCCGATGGACCCAGATCATTTTGTATTGTTTTCGCAAGCCGATCTTTGACACATTGATGACGTGTTCCCAGGTCAAAAGTTCAACAACACAATACATTACACTGCAATTAACTGTAGCAGTAGCAGTCCCTCCTATCCTTTCTCTCCTACCCCTCCCTCCTCTCTCTCTCCTTTGCGCGCTCTCTCTCCCTTTCACCTACTCCTCTGTCTTCTTCTTCTTCTTCTTCTGCTCTACTCGTCCCTCCCTTCCTCTTCCACTTATCCTCCTGCTCCTCCTCTTTCTTCAAAAAGCAGAAAAATAGATGAGAAAAGAAAAAAAAATTACATGCAATCGCCATATTGGATTACTATTGATTCTTAATCAGCAG
The DNA here is from genome assembly GCA_031833965.1 of Scyllaea pelagica. Classification (NCBI taxonomy): domain Eukaryota; kingdom Metazoa; phylum Mollusca; class Gastropoda; order Nudibranchia; family Scyllaeidae; genus Scyllaea; species Scyllaea pelagica. The sequence goes on from JAUEKY010105370.1 coordinate 9,057, forward strand.
GTCAATCGTTATATAACACAACCTTGGTTATAACAAAAACTTGGCTATAACAAAATAACTCAAGCCCAATAACTTCGTAATATCCAAGGTCCACTGTACTAACAACTCTGTCCTGGCAAAGGACACGCATGCACTTACTCAAAGCATGAGCTTGAGTATCATGTCATGTGCACAACTATAAGATTTTCAAATCATGGCCTGGTCTGACCCATCTTAGGTAGTCTCACCTGACACCACCACAGCAATGACATGGCAGTGGACAAACATGATCAGCTGACCAAGCCTACCCACAAAGCATCAGTGTAATGAGTAGAGAAAGAAGTTAGAAAGTACAAGGTGTAGAGTGGGATGCAATGTCTGAGACATGAGAGAGACACAGTGACAAAGCCATTCTAGAGCAAAAGAAAAGAAGAAAAAGAAATGCAGTAAACCTCTTCAAAGCCCAAAAATAAAAAACTAAAAAAAATTTCGTTTGGCTGCTTATTAACTCTATTTTAGGAAACTATGTATTTCGAAACCAAAATTAAAACTGGGGTCCCTTCATTTTGGGTTGAAACATGTTTCATTGTAATTAGTGGCCTGGGTTTGAATCCTTACCAACAGCAACGTGGTGTAGCCATCAGTGAAGATTAGCATGTTTACAAACTGAGCACTCAAAAATAAAACATCAAGTGTAAGACTAAGACAGTGAGTTACAAGGGAGGATTCTTATCCAAACCCTCTTATGATCAATCATAGAGCAGCTTTCACATCAGGGTGATGGAAATGTAATGAAGACCAAATACAAGAGCTGACTTACTTTTATCATGTTATTGTATCCCATGCCAACAGATATGATTGCTGGAGAAATGATACTGGAACACTCCTCATTCTCTTCTCCTTCATCATCATCTACATAGTTGCCTACTTCATTTCCCATGAAGTTTCTCATATTGCCGTGGTCAGATGTTGGTAAAATTGGCAATATGGTTTTCACAAAAAAGTCCCTTGCTGTGTGACATTGGAAAACACATATAGGGGTGAGGGTGAGGAGTTCCGTGACTAGAATACATCCCCTTGTATTGCCAATGTACAAGTATTTCCCGATGGCGGATAGAGCACTGACTTGACCACCTGAACACGCGTGACAGAGTGAAAATAAACAGGAATTTGAATTTGAAACACATGATAAGTAGACTTTATTAACAAACACAGGAAAAGGCCTGGTATTGATAAAATCTACAAGTAAAAGCACATGGCAAAAAACCCTCCTTAAAGTAAACTTTCAAATTCTTTAAAACTATCAATATCTTACCTTACCGCTGTTCCGTCTCTTTGCTGAAGTTGGAGGTCATGGCTCGCCATCTTTCTCTGTCCAGTGCTGCTTCACAGCATTCGTTCATTTTCATCCCTGTTGCAT
>JAUEKY010105481.1:0-16768 GCA_031833965.1 Scyllaea pelagica
TCACTCCCAAGTCGGACTCGAACCCGCGTCGCTTCGTTTCAGTGCCCAGAGCCATGACCACTGAGCCACCGTGGCCCTCCACTTGAACATCATTGTTACTAATGTCTCTTTAGCAATGAATGCCCTGTATCAACTATATAGGTTGTCTTTTGAATCTTTATTGATGGAAAGGAAGCTGGTGTTTGTTTTTATTTCTGGATTTCTATGTTTTTATTTCTGGATTTCTAGGTTGTTTTTTTTCCTCTGCAATCCCGTTCAATTGTATTTTTGTTTTCTTGTTACATTTTGGAAGTGTCTGTTTGTGTATAATTTTACCTTGTTTCCTTCCTTTTGTTTTGGGGGTTTTGGGATATTGGATGTTTTTTTTTAAAGTTTGTCGACCACCTGCATAGATTATGTATGTTAAGACTATTTTTAAGCTATGCGCACCTACTGGTGGCTGATCATTTGCTTAGTTGAAAGTCTAGATACAAAGCTTTGTACCAAAATGCCTTTACTTACATTTCGAGAGGTGGATATTTGTGCCCTTTGATTCCTTTTATAGTTAAATGGAAATCAGAGCTGTAAGAAGTAATAAAATAAACAAACAGAACTGGCACAAGACATTTTGACGAACTTTTGAATATGTAAACTCTTCTTTTTTATTAATCCCAACTCATACAGGCATGGCCAGTATAGACAGTAGTGCTCCAGAGACGACATCAAGTGACAACTCTCCTACCCTTGTCCGGCGCAACTTTGGCAAGCACCAGGGTCCTGGTAGCGACAGCGGCAGCAGCGGGGAAAGTGACTCTTTAGGATCCAGCAGTAGTGGGGACAAGGGTGGACCGAGGTGAGATCTTAGAAACTTCTTTCAAGACTGAGTGAAAAGATTCAGTTCACCTGTATATTAAGTGCAGTAAAGGTGACACAGATCTTTGATTGTGCTTGAACGTGTTGTATACAGCAAAACATCTGCATAGCTTTTGCCCAAAGCTCGAGGCCACTGCGCAATTCTACCTGGCCAGACCCGACACCCAAAAGCCAGTTGAGGACTCGGGAGGACCCACAAAACACTGCTGCTTTTGTCACAGAGTAGAGGGGTCATTTATTTATCAAGGAAAAATGATTAGAAAAACTTATTTTGTAGTTTTAAGAATAGATTGATTTGAAAGGGCTGTCAGCAGGCAATCTGTAAAAGTATCTTGCTTAGCAATTCTTATATAAGCTGTAATGTTTGTCAGGCTGATAGTGTATTGATACCAATCAGTGGTTCTTCATAGCATCAAAGGAGATCCATGAAAATGATTGTTAAATGTTGCAAATTAAAAAAAATTTTGAACAGAAATGGAAAGTTCAGGTATGAGTTATGGAGATTAGTGGGCAAATATTACTCATTCTGAGAAATGAGCATCTTCATAACAACTGTATTGATTCAATGATCTGATGATTAGGAGGATGTTCTTAAATTTTTGCTTGATTTTCAAAGTGCTTTTTCTTGAATCATTGAAAGACCTTTGTTCTGAATTCTTCATACCTTTTTATTTCCAGTCCTCCAAGTCCTTATTTGAACCGCATGCTTTTGGACTCCAAGGTCCCAGTCAATGGAAAGTGTATACGGTGAGTTATCTTTCCATTCAGGCTTGAATAAGAACTAGAATTATAGAAAAACCTGTTGAATTTGAATGTGAATATGAAAAAATTATCCCTTTCTTCCAATTAATGTGTGGCATTCTTTTATCAATTGTATATGTTTGGTTGGCCCTACACTGTAATGGTAAAAGGGTACTTGATAATGAAATGAAATGATATGTTTGGTTGTAATTGGCCTCTTGTAGTCCTTGGTTTTTAATTACAGAATACAATTTCAATCCTGTCAATAGATGAAAGGATGTTCATGGCATTTTTGAAAATCTACATTAAGAAATATTTTGTCAACATCAGTTCAAAGTTTTTCATGGTTATTTTCTGCTGAGAACAATTTCAATAATATCAGAATTTGTATCTTCTGCTCTTCAGGATGTGATAGATTTTATTCTCTTTTTTATTTAAAGACAACGGAAAATCATCTTATTGGCCTTTTTTTTTTAACCTCATCCCCTTATCTTAAACAGATACAAAGGCAAGCAGAGAGCAATGCCGACAGTTCCCAACCAGCCCAGTGAAGCAGGTTACCACTTCATGTTTGAGCTGGCAAAGACAGTGTTGCAGAAGGCAGGAGGAACTTCATCCACCTCACTGTTCACACAACCGGCCAACAACACGACTCACACAGGCCCTCACAGGAACCTTCACATCTGCGCTTTCCAGATCGGATTATATGCCCTGGGCTTGAGCAACTGCATCTCTCCAAACTGGCTGTCTCGCACTTACTCTTCTCATGTATCTTGGATAACAGGTTTGTGGCTGTGTGTCTTTCCGTTTTTTTTAACAAGTTTATCAACCATTCTTTTTTACCTTGGGATAACTTTTTTTCCTTCTTTTTGCCTTCCTTCCTTTCTTTCTCACTTTATCAATACTCCTGTATGTACCTTGCTGAGTTGGTCTGCCCCATTGGAGTTTACTCTGTTATTTACATTCAAAGACTTGTTTTGAGGATTTTATTTTCATTCATTCAATACACACAGCCAAACCACTCAGTTGATTTCTTTCTTTTCTCTCTCCTGCACAGTCTGGTTTTTTTTGTTTGTTTTTTTTTTTTGGTAGGTTTTTTGTGCCACTTTAATGTAAGTAAATAATTTCCAAATTTCTCGCATTAACTAAATCTCGAGACATAATTGAAATGAAGTTGAATATCATGTGTTTTACAGGGCAAGCTACAGAAATTGGCTGCGTTGCGATTCGCATCATCATTGACACCTGGGAAGGTCACCTGACCCCTCCAGAGGCAGCGTCCTTGTCGGATCGGGCATCCAGAGGCAGAGACCCAAACCTAGTCAAGGTAGCTGCTGAGTTGGCTCTGTCTTGCTTGCCCCATGCCCACGCCCTGAATCCTGCTGAGGTACAGCGGGCCCTGTACCAGTGTAAGGAGCAGAGTAGAGACATGCTGGAGAAAGCTTGCTTGGCCGTTGAGACAGCGGCGGAAGGTGGAGGTGTTTTCCCAGAGGTAAGAAGAGGCAATAAAGCCTCATTTTTCTCAAGTAAATGTAGCTAGAAATAGGTGTAGAGATAGGTTTATTAATTTCATATATCACAAAATAGGAAAATTGCATATTTTATCTTATAAACCATAATATGCTGCCACTTTCCTCCTAGATGTGCCTTCTACTGGTACAGTGGCCATATCTGAACTCTCTGCTAAGTTCTCAAGTATCTTGAAGTCTTTGTCTCGATTCTCGTCAAGTTCCATCATCTTATTTTATTTTCTAGCTTTGGAAATTTTTAATTTCATTTTTTTTTTATCTCAGGTGATAGAAATTTGGAACATATTTTTGCATGGCACAATTTCTTTAAGGGGAGTTTTTATGTTATCTCTGTGGATGCACTCTGTTATGAAAGCATAATTTGAACTTTGTGTTTGTAGGTCCTATTTGAGGTGGCTCGTCACTGGTACAAGCTTTCAGAGGAGGCCAGTCAAAACTCTCCGGATTCCATGGATGGAAGTGACAGCAGCTCTCACACTCTACGGGCCAGGAGGGAATCTGGCAGTCCTGCTTCTCACGCTTCCACCGACCACGGCTCCTCCAGGTACGCTATCTCCGTACTTTACTTGGTTGGGTTTTTTCAGTGTGTTGATTCAGCAGTGCCCGCTGAGCTGGTGCTTGGGATTTTCATTATATTTTGCAAAATTGCAAATGTTAGATGAAATTTCATCAAATGACATAACAATTGAAGTCAAATAATGTTTTGTGATTTACTTTATATTTTGTAGATGCCTAAAACTGTTAAATGAGATTTCATCAAATAATGATAATGATACATAGCATTTATATAGCGCACTTCCATAACAATGGAGGTCTGCTTATTTCTTGAAATAAAAGGAAACATTGTGAAATAACAGTGCTTTTGGCTCAATGAGCAGAAGTGTCTGCCTTGCAGCTAGTGTCTAAGAGATCTCTACTTGCGATGATGGTATACAAATTGTTAAAAAGAGTCATTAATCTCACTATTATTAATATTTGTTTCATGGAGTGACATACAAGTGATATTCGGAATAGATGAAATAACAGATTTTTGAGATTCCATTTTAGTACTGTAAGATATTTTTGTTTTTTTTAAATCCGTACAACTCAACCCAAACAATGTTATTGTTATCATTTTTTCCAGTTCTGACCGCACTAGTCCAAACGCCTGCAGTATGAACCTTTCCTACAACCTGGTTGGTAACCCACCGCACAGCAACCAGTCGTCCCCTCACATCCCTGGCCCACAGCCACCAACCCAGCCACCACCGTCCCCTCAGCTTATTCCCACAAATTCTTCTCCCCATCTGCCCCAGGCGGTGGTTCTCCTACCTGCCTCCACCGCAGGTCCTCCTCCCCCCCTGGGCGCCCACTTTGTCCAGCCTTACAACTACGTGCAGCAGGTGGCAGCGGGAGCCCCAACAACCACCCCACCCCCTGGTCCTTTCCCCCACCATCACTTTGCCGCAGCCGCCTCGTCTCTCCACCACCACAGCCTCCACCACAACCAGTCTCTCCACCCCCACCCCCACACCCACACCCACACGGCCTACATGGCTTCCTACACTTACCCGGGCCAGGCCTCCTTCTCGGCTCTACCTCAGTCTCTGTACCATGCCACCAGCACCCCACGCCTCCACTCCCTCCCACCCACGGTCCAGGTGTTTGCTGGACAGCCCCACCATCCATCCCTCCACACCACCATGCACCCAGTGGAAGTCATCACCTCCAACTCTGCGGGGGGCTCCGTCTCCCCCTCCAATATCTCTGTACCTCAAGTTCAGCCCAGTGCGCACAACCAGCTGCAACTCAACTACTTAATGGCTGCTTTCCGCACGGGCATGTTGGCCATGGAGACCCTCTCGCGACGAGTGCATGACGATAGACCTCAGACCAAATATGCCCGCAATCCTCCCTATGGAGAGGACGTCAAGTGGCTCCTTGCTAGTGTAGCCATTAAACTAGGTATGTCCTTGGAATTGCTCTTTCTCTGGTCACTTTTTTCAACTCCAGATATGACAATTCAACCAGTCTCACTTTTAATTCCAAGAAATTTTGTATAGAATTATAAATGTAGATAGTTTTGCTTTTTTTATTTCATCATTTTAGGCAATATATCTTCACTAACACTAGAGGATAAATTATCTGAGATATTAGTTTTTTGGGTTGTTGTTTTTTTTCCTTATTTCAGATAATCTTTCTGTCTATCTTCAGTAGCAGTAAAGAACAGAAGATTGGAGATAATGTTATAGATCTTATAACCTGAAGTTTTTCTTGTACAGTTGAAGGATAATAAACAACCTGATAATTAGGTAAATGAATAGAGCAATTGTAATGAGATTTTTTTTAGATAATGGTTTATGAACATAAGGCAATAATAACAATGGTTGAAAAATGGCTACCTATTCTATTTTACCTGCATGTTTGTGGAATGTCCTCAGGAACCACCTTCCTGCAGCAGTTTTGTGCCAGTGCTGTCAATGCTGTTGTCAGCCCCTTCATCCTCTATGACCTTGCAATGGAGGCAGCACTGTTCCTGGCCCGCAACAATCCCACCCATGTCGCCACACAGCTGCGGTCCAATATCCTTAACTCATTGTTTCAGAAATGTCTACAAATGTAAGTATCGCCTGTTGTGTTGGAGGTTGATTTTGTAAAAAGCATTGTATGTGTGCATACGAAAATATCAAAGCTTAAAGAGTTGATCCTTGTCTTGTTTGTGTTTTTTTTCTTCAGTATTGTAGGATTAGATATAGAAACAGTGTGACAGGAAGGAAGGATCAGAAATTTTCTCCTAGAAGTTAGAAGCATGAAACAGAAAGGCATTTGAAATTTTGTTTGAAGGAATAAGTAGCAATCATGAATGCATCATTGATTTGGTTTCTACATCAATGGTTTTTTATTCTGGTGTTTCAGTTTATCCCCAAAGATACATGCCACTTCTTGGAATTATTTGCTAGACAAACTAATAGACCTTGTAAAAGCAATTGTTACTAGTAAAGTGATCGGATGAAATATTTTTTATGCTTTTGCCTGAAGCTTGTTTTCAACTTCTCGTTATTTCCTCTAGGTTCATCCAGTGTGCACACCAGCGCATCCACCATATCAGCAATGCAGACTATGACGAGTTTGTAAGCATAGTTTGCAACGCTCGAAATGCGTTTTACCTTGCTCCTGGTGGCAATGTTCAATTCAACGAGCTTTTGCAAAGCCTTCGCCGCTCCAAGTCTTGTCGCAAAGAGCTGTGGCAGCGTATCGTCAACGGGTTGGCCAGTGGCAGTGTATGATGACGGAACCGGGGAGGCCACGTGCCCCTCCTTTGCCCCTCACCATTCAATACCGTGCCCCCTCCCTGGGTCTTCATCTTATTTATTCTATCTATAAATTTGTCAATGTGCCCTTAATCTATTTATTCCTACCTTCATCTATTTATTATTCTAGTTAGCAATACAGTTTGCTGGTATGAAAGTAACTCTGAAAAGAGTTTTGCTCCATGCCAGTAGTATGAGCTCATTGTAATTGTGTGCTATGCTTGTACCGTTGTAATTGGGACTGATGGTCTGCCTTCAGTTCTGTTGTGGTTAGGGATTTGTCTTTTGTAAAGACTGAATTGACTCAATTAGAATTGAGGTTGTTCCTTTTTTTTTTTTTTTTTTGGCAGTAGTAGAAATATCTACGTCATGCTGATTTAACTCTTGGGTCAGATGAACGAAAAGGAAAATACTGCCATAAGTTTTTGTTGACATGTTTTGTTTTTTTTCAAGGGCCTTTTTTTGTGGTTACTTTGTTTTCCAAAACCTCACTGGCACTCTCAAGTTTGTAAATCAGGTCAGGACTAAAAGCATATCTAAAAAAATATCTAGAAAATAGAACCTAACTATCATTGATTGATAGTTTTGGGAACATTCATATCTAAATCAGATGGTGTTTAGTTAAACTCACTGCCTTTCCCCAGCCATCAGAAAATTCCAATGAAGAATTATCAGGGGGTGAAATATTTGTTTTAGTCTTCAGGAGGCTAGTATATTTGTTGGGACTCTAATCTTGGTACCCTGTGGACTTACTCTCTGTTTCAGCTTGATTGTTTTACCTTAGGGGTTATGCATGTGTCTTTTCCTTTATTAGCTGACTGGAAAACTTGTATGATTCTTATTTACTTATCAAACATTGCAGAGCATCTTTTTTTTTTTTCAAAAGCATATTGAATTTGTATGTTTGAAATTTAGATTGAGTTTCTAAATATCATAACCATTTGCCATAAGTATTTGATCCAACAAATGCTGAGTGTCTTTTAATTTTTTTTGTTTTTGTTCTCTTAAACATGCACTGTTTTTATATCACTGAATGGACATGAGTCTTAACTTTTCTGATTTTCCACTTTTTAACTTTTCAATATTTGATCACAGTTTAAGCTATATAAGAAAAATATCACTACCTTTTATTTCTTTTTTTTTTTTTCAAATATCTGTCCTTTTTATTCTTATCAAAATTTGTTATGATTCATTTAAATTTAGAAGTTCAGGTAGTATTTCTCATTCATGAAAAGCAAAAGGAGTGTGTTTGGAATTGACAAAATTCTGTAAATTATAGATTAAAAAAACAAAAAAAAAACAACCGAAAACATACACTTGCATAAAGCATGGCTAGATAAAATGATAATACCATTTTTTCATGCTATTTTGCCAAAAGATCTGCTGTAGTATTCGTTTTACACCTTAGCACAATGAGTAATCATATAGTGATAAGTTTGAAATGATGTCAGTTGCACTGACAACTACTGTTCAATTGTAAAAGAACTTAAGGCTCAGCAGTTTCTTCGTTTTACTAATGCTAGGTCTCAGAGCATTATTTTGTTAGAAATTACTAATTCTGAAAGCTGCACTTGAGTGGCTATGCCTTTTTTTTGTTGTTGTTGTTGTTGTTGTTGTTGTTGTTGTTTTTTGTGTGAAAAAAAAAGTTAATTTGAATGCTGGGAATGAAGAAGACCATCGTACCATCGTTTTTTTTTAACCATAGTGTTTCAAAGCTTTGAGAAATAGAAACATGCACCATAATTCCATGCAGTCCAATTTTCAAGATGACTTGATCCATTATTTCTTCCATTTAAGCTATCTCTGCTGCATGTTATTAAGACTGACAGTAATCATATTTTATCCTAGCCCTAGCAAAATCTGAACTGGAGCAATTACAATCTGATTATTGTGAATGGTCTCTCACTGTTTATAATGATAAATGTCAATTCATGGTAAATGTTGTAAAAGTAAAGTTAATACAACGCACAGCAGACTTTTTACTGATATGATATGACTTGTACGTCGGGTATAGTTAATTGTTATTGTCTATGACACACACACTAGCTGATTTCTCATTTCATCTGATTTGATGTACAGAAAGCTACCATCCTAGATTATCGCACCATCAAAAGTATTCATACTTCTTCAGCTCAATTTGTAAGTTATTTTGGAAGTTATAATGAACTATTCATATTACAATGTAATTGAAATAATACTAATCATTTTATCATTATATCATGTTGAAAGCAAACCTCAGCTTGCTTTTAATCAGTTGCTTTATGAACCTTTCTTACCATCTCTTAGTAGACATATGTGTTGGAAAGTAATTAGCTCATACAAACAGCACCCAGGTTTTCCCGTATTCACCTCTCGACGTCCATTAACACCTTCTCTTGCATCGATTGATAAGTTTATCCAAATTATTACAAATCTGAATCATTCAAGTAATTTTCGCTGTGTACCTTCTTCCATTACCACCGCATATATCATATATGATACTGTGAATATTGTACAGAAAAATAAAACAGCTAGATATATCTTTTAACAAAATGCCATTCTTTTTTTTTCAGGGCACATAGTGATTGGATTGTCCTTATGATTTATTGTTTTATAAATCGTTGTTTTTTTTTTTAATATGTATCCTTTGAATGCCTGACTTCTCCTCTATATAAATATAAGCATTTGGTGTTAGTCACCACTTTATTTGGTTGCCATAATATTTTTATCCATTTTCTAAGAATTGTTTGAATCATCTAGATGAAACATGAAATAGAACATATTTCAAACATTGAATTGATAATTGATAGCACAGGGGAAAAGGAGATATTTTTGTGCGTAAACCCACGCTTGCAAATTTTCCGCCTTAGGCTGCATATATGCTAGACCTTTCTTTTTTATTACCTTGTATGGGCATGCAAAGCAAATGTTTTGGTCCTTAAATTTCTTGTTGCTTTGTGAGCTGTCCTACAATTATTCTACACAATGGCCACTGAGCACAAAGTAAAAATTGATTTAGGTGACCGTTTCACCCTATCAATATCTCCTAAGGATGGATCATCAAAACAACTACCTTACTTGACCATACACGGTGAAAAAGACTAGTCCAAATGCCGCCTGAACCCATGACTATTCTTTTTCTATCTTTTAATTTATTACATCATTTGCTGCAGATGAGTAGTGAATTGTAATATTTTTACCTTAAAAAAAAAAGCCTCTCAAATAGACCTTACAATAACAACTAAAATCATTAAAAGACTTGGTTTTCTTTTTAATCCCTTACCATGTGCTTTTTTATTTTAGTTAGTGCAATCCTACTTCCCTGGTATTGGAGTGTACTTTAGTTCTGATTATCCCATGCAGACCGGAGCTGTAATCGTAAAACACTAGCGGGTATTTACAGAGGGGACCTCCTTTTACTCTCTCAATCCCCTGGAGCCAGGGTCACAGTTTAAGAGTAGGGAAAAGACGTTGACCTACCAGCTTCTCTTTTTAGTGCTTCTTCTTCACGTTTACCTTCAGTTCAAAGTGCACATGGCTGAGTTTAGTTGTTGCATCCATCTAGAATTTGCAATTTTTGTCCCTCTATGTAACATTTACATGACAGTATTTTTGTAGTAGCTGAATTGAAAACAATATGACCAACCCTTTTTTTTTTCCTGGTTATTTTATCAGTGATCTTTGATTCGCCATGTATCTTTTATCATTTTGAAGTTTGGAAAATTTGATTTTGAGGTAAATCATCTTTATACTTATTTTTATACATTTGTTCCAAATGAAACGAAATTTGATCTCAGTCAATGAATTGTATAATTACAAATTGTAAGTTATCTCTTTAATATTGAAAGGGAGAAATGAATTATGGTCTTGAAGCGATGACCCCTCCATGCATCACACCACTTTCATTGTAGCTGTGTAAATATTGTCATGACATCCACTGGATGGTCCCACTGTTCCATTCATAATTCAGCTTCATCAATCATTACAGTATTGCCACACAGGGCAAGTGTGCAGTCTCTAAATCCATTTATCCTTTGATAGAATGGAGAAAGATACAAGGTAGGCCATGGAGGAAGAAAAAAAAAGAGAAAAAAAAACAGACTATACGTTTTGGTTTATCCTATTCAAGTTTCATTTGATATTCTTTTGACCCCTCTTGAAAACTTATCTTTTAAATGTGGTGGCTTCAGCTCATGAAATGTTAAAACATCCATTCTAAGGTAGCAGATGAGCTCTGACACAGCAGACATCAGCTCATTATACTAATGAATCCATACAGGGTAAGATTGAATGAAAATAGAATGAGGCTTGTATCATTCATTTGTGTTATGAGGTAATGTAGGGACATAATTTGCTCAAATAGAATTGAATATTGGGCGGGGGGGGGGGGTATATAATTTGCACCAAACGATGACTGTTTTGGTGAAGTAAATTCATCATCAAAATTATAACTGTATTGTAAATAGACAAACTGTTTTACTTTGGGCTAGAAGAGGTTGTAGTCAAGTCTAAAATGGTTTTTATCAAACTATTCTCATGAATTTTTCTAATGTTATTTTAATTTTTTCTATTATGAGGACTTCATATCTGTAAAAAGAAAAACAACATTCACTCAGTGCCCCCTTCCACATCAAGATTTTTATGGAAGAAATAGTCTATTTTATATCTATATTAACATGTCACAATGAGATTTATATTATTTATATAAATATATTATGAAAATGTAAAAATTCTAGTGTTATGATTCTTTTCCATTTTATACATTCATGTTGTGAGTGCAAATTGTGCAAGCGATTATGTTATGCCTGTAGGTTGTTTGGTGATACTGCACACTGATAGAGTATTTCACTTTCCTGCAGAAGGAACTGCACACTGCAAGTGGCAAGCCATTCATGTTGTGTCTTTGGTTTTGAAAGGCCAGTCTCAAAGTCAGTAGATTGAATAAGTTAGTGACTAGTTCTTCATCTATCAATTACAGGAATGTTATCAAAATTAACTATTAAGTTTGATTTTTGTTAAACTCATGAATTTCTTCATGTTGCAGATTCAATTTAATATTCATTTTTCTTTTGCAGTTTGCTTATTGGTTTTTAAAGGACATTTCAAAATTATTTTGTATTATTCTGTTTCTTTTCAAGCATCAGTACTGTAAATTAAAAGTGGATGGGTTTATTTTTTACAAGTGTTTTTAGATCAGCATGCTTTCAAATCCACCACCGTAAGGTCACTGCTTTACTGCAACTGTCAGTAGCCTTGAAACCAAAACTGCAACTGTCAGTAGCCTTGAAACCAAAACTGCAACTGTCAGTAGCCTTGAAACCAAAACTGTGTAGAAGTGGAAGAGCAATAAGGATTTGTCGTTTTCTTGGTTTCTTCTTGATAACGATGCAGTGTGTATTTCTTCGTTGACTGGCTAAAACATGAGTGCTATGTATTGCATTGTTTTCTATCTGCTTTGATCCCGCCTTTGTACGGTGGAACTCTGACTAGTGTGGATCTCGAAAGCTCTGTTTTGCCAGGATTCCGTACACTAGGCCAATGGCCATCTTCTGTCTTTTGCATTGTGTTATTAACACTAACAAGGTCTGAGTACACTGTACATAATGGGTGGTAAATAATCCCTAAATGGAGGATCATAGTGCATGAGTATGGTGTGGCCATTACAATGGGTGTTCTTGTGCTGTTTTTATTTGTCATCCTTTTGAAAATTGTTATTTTATTTCCTGTCAATCATTTCAATGAAATCTCTCTCTGGCAAGGTCTGCCTCAGTTCGTAAGGTATTAACTGATACTGCCGTCCTTGCTATTGTCCTTCGAGCACTGAAATGACCCAGGTTGGGCAAGAATAGATAGCACTTGAACAAAATCAAAGTACAAAGCAGAAAGAATCATTAGCGCACAGGTTTTAAAGGACATTCATGGAATCGCAACAACTCTCCAAGAATCTGTCAGTTTTCAGTTCTGATATTATTTCCTTGAAGTGTCTTCTAACTTCTTTGAATTGCCAAAAGACAGATCCTTCAGGGTTTTCCCTAATTTGAGGAAGTAGTTACTTTTGATTTCTGTGTCATGAAGACTAACCAACCTTAGAATGTTCCCAGAGTATAACAATAACAAGCCTCTCATAGGAAGGCTGAAGTTAGGGATGCTAAACTATTATCATTGCATTGAGTGTTTGAGAAAGAGCTTGTACAAGTATATCAATGAGATCAGATGTTATTTGAAAATTGAATGCCACGGTTTTGCTTCCACTGTATTTTTTACTTGGGACCAGATCTGTGTAGACCAATAATGACTAGATTGTGGAGTCTTAACAGTGACTTGGGTCCAAATCCGAGCAAAGAATGGAATTATATTGGTTAGCTCATTACATGAGCATGATTTGTTGTAAAATTATAGTCATTATTCACAGTTCTTGTGAAACGAAGAGAAAAATGAAATGAAGGAGTTCAACAGCAATCTGATGGATAGGCCCTAGTCCAATTTTTTTTTTGACCAGAACAGTGCTGAGAACAGCCAGGTGCTCATATATACCTGAATGAAGTTGTTCTAGGACTCAAATTTGTGCTATTGCTGGAATCAATCTTGCAATTTTACGATTACAAACCCAAGAGTCTACCATTAGACCACAAAGTGGTTGGAAAAGCACTAACACAGAAAAAAAAAAAAAAACAACAAAAAAACCCCAAGATGTTGAATAGAATAAAGAAAAAAAAAGTGGAAAGTTAAATAGCAGTGGCCTACTGGAGGTGACAAAGGATTGCTGAGTTGCTGAGTGTTGTTTGTTTTCTCCACCAAGCCGTGTGTGGTACACCCTTTTGATTTGATTGTCTCTTTGATCCAGACAGGGATTGCCCAGGTGCCTACTCCTAAGGTTGTGTCCTCGTGGGCATCATTTGATGCCAGGTGGTGCATTGATGTATAGTGATGCAGGTCTGAGAGCACTGTTGTTTGTGTGCGTGTGTTTGTGTGCGTGTATGAGTAGGTGGTAGGTGTGGGTGTGTTTTATTATGAAATAAAAGTAGGTTTATTTACCTCCGAATTGAAATGTTTATGCATTGAAATGAAACCCTTCATTCTATGAAACTTACTATTTATGCCATTGATTTTCATCACAATATTACTATGCTTTGAAGATAACGTCTGGTCACTAACATCTCTAATTCTATTGTCTTGTCATTGTATCTGAAGATTCATTGTGTCACACATCACAGCCCATTGTTAGTATATAGTTTTTGTCTTTGTCAGTGGTGGGCTAAATTTTCATTTCACAGTTATGAATTGTTAGGAGACCTATTTTTGTTCATTGCTCTTTTTTGTTCGTTGTTATGTGCCAGTGCTAGATTGAGTAACAACAAGTGGTGTGTTGGGCAATTTGAACCATTGACTCTTTCCTTAAGGTTTCCCTTTTGCTTCCTTTTATATTCCTTGTCTCTTATTCTTCCTGCTTTTACTGTCAATGCCGTTGTCTATTCTTAAGAGAACTCTGTTTTCAGTCAGCTTGTATGTTTGTGCTTCTATGCTGAGACAATTCTTTATATAGGTGTTTTCTGAAAGCTTGTTTCCTTATAATTGTTTTAGACTTTATTTAGATTGAACCCTTATGGGAGTGTTTCTTGAAGAGTCATGATTTTTATGGGGCTGAAAGTTATAGAAATTGTTGTCAGTAAATGGTTGTGTAAGTTTTTGTTTGGTTAAAAACATTTTTTACCTGTTCTGTAATTCTATACCTATAAGATTTCAATAAAATCGGATTAGATATGTACATTGCTCAAATTTCAATATGAAATTTTGTCAGGAATTATTTTGATGATTTCTGCAATTATTTTGACAAGAACTCAATTTCTTTTAACCATGAAGCCCCTTTCTTTTTCTTTATTAATTTTCGGAGCCTCATTCAATAGAGCACAGATTCTCTCAGACCTGATCACATAAATTTTACTTTTTCCAGACAAAGTTCTGTCCTTTTATTTCGACTCAGCATACTTTTTTGGTTTAAGATTCCTGCTCAGTTGTTTTATATACTATATTTCCTGGTTCCCGAGTTCTGCAAACACCTTGATCACCTTGGATTATGTTTCTCTTGATAGTGGCCCAGTACCAAACTCTAGAAACTGAGCAGCAGAGCATTATCATTTTATCGCTACCTTGATAGAACAACCCCTTTTATGTTGCTTTTTTAGTCACTTGATTATCATATCACAGAACAATCCTGTCCTGTGCAATATGTTTCACCGTGCTCTGCCCTTATTGTTATAGTTATGGGTTTGTATATTTTCAGGTGTGTTTTTTTTTTTTTTTCTATAGATAGAGGACATTTTTACCTGGTACTCATCCATCTGGATAGTTACTCTGTTAAGACTTGTTCCTGTCATCTCTTTATATAATCACTTCAGCTTACTTTTTTCCTTAGGTCTTATACCTTTACGATTTCACCTGTTGTGATGGCTGTAAAATAATAAGGAAAAAAACAGTAACAAGAAAAAAACAATTTGATAACTGGAAATTTACATCCTAGGATTTGGCCGCTTCAGGTTGTAGGTACTGATACGATGAAGGGAGCTTTGATATCTATATTTCTATTTTAGGTTATTTCCTACCTTCTGTTTCTTTTTCTTATTTTTTCTTCTTCTTTTCTTTACTTTTCTTTCTACCTTTTCTTTTTCTCCCTTTATGAGATCTCTTTCAAAAGTTTTATGGGATTATCAGAGCTTTTCCACCAGTAGTTTAAAAATTCACGGTGTTTTTTTAAACCAAGAATGAGGCTTACCACCCACCACAAAACAAAAGGTTTCTTTTTTAAGATCATGAAATCAAACCATTTATTTTATTTTTAAGTTATTTAGCTGTAAAAATCTTTCATTTTAATGATAGATCATTAAACCAGCAATAATGAGTTGTAATTTGTCTCTCTCCTTTTTTAGCATCCATTTTGTCATAATATACATATTAATATTAACCTGTTTTATGGTGTAATACAATAAGACATTTCTATGGGCCGTCATCTCTTGAGTCATTCTCAACCATTTTTAGTTTTTAGTTCCTGAAAATCTAGTTGATGCTTGCTATGAATTGTGTCGTGCTATGTAGCTTGTAACATTTGCCTTTATATTTTGTCTTTTTAAGTATTAGTTAAGGATGGATGTAAGTGAAGCACAATCAATTTTGTTTTACCTCTTACTAGATATCACCCAGTGTCAGTTTCATCCAGAATGTCTCTTTCCCATAGGTGATAGTGTTGTAGGCAGTCCATTGACACAACCTGCCACAATGGGATAAATCAGCTACCTGAGTTTATTTTTACTTGTTATAAATATTTCTGAAGTAACCAATTTCATCTCAGAAACAAAACTGACAAAACATGAAGTATTTACTTTAGCTGGCTATCTATTTTCAAAGAGACCGTTCTGATGATAATGAGAGAATAAGAAAGAGTGAAATCAGTTGCTCTCATTTAGTGTTTGTTTTTGAAAGAACATTTTTCTGGCTACTTTGTGGACATGATCATTATAGAAATAAATGCTATTTGATTTATTTTACCAGTTTGTGTTAAACCAAAGCAGCAGTGGTCTAGTTTCTGTCAATAACAAATATGTAATTATCAACAGAGAAAACTGGAATGAAATATGGTAGCTGGTTTTTAAAAAGAATCTTACTTCATTTTGTCTTGTAATAATATTATGTAAGAACAATTTTTGTTTTCCAGCAATGAAAATCTTTTATTTTGTGAGCTTGTTTGGTTTTTTTCCTTTCCGTCACCCTGGTTCAATGAAGTCCGTTTCTTCCATCTCTCATTTCTGTATTCTGACGAGTTAAAGAGTTTTGCATTGATCTACTACATACTGTTTTTAATATGATGTTATTTTAGTACTACACCATGAATAGGGCTCTTTATTTTGTTTGATATCATGGACTGTCTTGTCCTTCTCACCTTTCTCCCCTCCATTCCTATTTGTGGAAATCATTAAAATTCTCAGGCTATGATCAGATGCCTTTGACTTGATTTGTTCATGTTTCACTATTTCTTTTCCATTTTTTTATTCTGGAATACTAGATACTTAAAACAAAAAAACATTTGATTTATCTTGTAACTTATTATTTTTTCTAATGGAGTACACAACAGTTTTGTAGTTATGAAGCTGCAACTTATCAATTTTTCTTAGCAAACAGTAAGATCATGATCCTGTCAAGTAAAGGGCTAATAAAACATTATGTACAATAGGAAAGGGTTTTGATCACAAACTAACTTTTCTTTTTCCCAACCTCCTAACTGCTTCTTCCTTAACTTTAATACACCTCCCACATCTCTCTCTCTCTCTCTCTCTCTCTCTCTCTCTCTGTCTCTCTCTCTCGGGGGGGGGGGGGGGGGGGGGGGGG
>JAUEKY010105482.1:0-10452 GCA_031833965.1 Scyllaea pelagica
GAGAGAGAGAGAGAGAGAGAGAGAGAGAGAGAGAGAGAGAGAGAGAGAGAGAGAGAGAGAGAGAGAGAGAGGCAGCAATTAAAGGAAATGACTAGATCTTCTTATTAGTTATTGCTCATTTTTAACATTGGTATGGCCAATTTGATTGGTTCAAGTGTTTTTGTCTTTATTTTTCTCCATTTTTAAGTAGTACCTCGGAGCAGCATGTGGGATGTTTAAATTTGAAGCAGTTTTCCATTTTGACTGTGTTGATTTGCTTAAGTATTACAAATCCATGATCCAGGAACTGATTGATCAAGTTGCAAAGAGGAGTAGAGAACAAGGACTTGCTAAGAGCAGGTTACCAGCATTCACTGAGCAAGAGAAGCAAATGATTAATGGTGAGAGTGAGAACAAGAAACTAATCACCTTTGACAATAAAAGATAAATAATGAATCTATTCATATAGATAGTTCAGGGTCCAGCTGCATTTTTTTCACTCCTTTTTTTTTTAATGAAAAATGAGTTCTTTAAGCACAAACTCAAAAGAAAAGAATAATCATTGTTCATTGAATAACAGCATGAAATGACGATGAGTAAAGAATAATCATCATAAATGACTGCTGGAAAAAATGTTCTCTTCATGATTGTTCTGCTTATAAGATAATGAAGAAGCTCCAGGCAATAATAACAGAATATGTCGTTAGGAGCAAAACAGTGTTAGTATTTCTTGATGGAAAAGGACTTAATAGAGAAAAAGAAAGTAGGAATAAGATTAAGTTAGATATTTTCTGACAAGTTGATATGGCTGAGGACAATGGAAGGAGATAGGAAATGAGATGGTTGGAGGTCTTGGGTTTCAGCATGAAGATCAGATTCCAACCAGATAGGCTGGATATCCGATTTCTAAACCTTTTCTGCTTCCAGGCACTTAGTTGAATTAAGAAAGAATAAGAAATTTCTGGATCATCTCTGCCACAGCACTGCTTTGCCACCAACACACTTACTAAGAAAGCTAACATAAGACAATAGATAACTAGTGGCTTTGAAGGAGACAACTCTTGTAAATACAACTCCTACTCTTGATACATCTTACTTTTTTCTCTCTCTGCAATCTATCTACAGGCTCCACTGACTTTTTGGGGTCCAACTTTTATTCTGCTGGCTACGAGACAGATGACCCCCAGCCAGCTTCCAACCCACCCAACTACTACAACGATAAGGAGACCAGGGGAGAAGGCAATCCCAAATGGGTTGGGTAAGTGAAATAGCTGAGATATTGACCATTTTTCTGTAGCAGACTCTGATATTGATTACAAAAATAAGATGTGTTGATCAGTGTTTTGTGAAAAAGCAATAAAGCAGGGGGACAAAAAAAAAATAATGAGCTAAATCAAACTTAGATGTTGTAAGCCATGAACATATCTTTTTCCCCTATATTTCTCTCCACAGGTTTTTATCATTTCAAATCATAGATAATTTTCATGTAGTTGATGTGTTTTTTTTTTGATACCTTTAAGTACTGTATTTAATTCCTGAATAATGGTTCAGAATATTGTTTTCAAGGGAGTACAAGTTAGTATAGAATTATTTACCCAAAAACAGTTTAGGTTTTCTTATGTTTAAGGGCACCATTCGTTTATCTCAATGGACTTGAAGTGAGTTTATCTGAAGAATGTCATATTAAAATGATCTTTTAAAATCTTTTAATCCTGACAGTTCAGGGTCCGACTGGCTATTTGTCACTCCTTTCGGGATACGTAAGATGATGAACTGGTTCAAGTACAATTACAACAACATACCTGTGTACATCACTGAGAATGGAATAAGCGACCGCAATGCCAGTCTGCACGACGAACACCGCATACATTACTACAGGCTCTACATCAGTGAAGTCCTCAAAGGTAGGGTCTTGTGTTAGTTGTATCATCTATCGTAGTCTTGATATACAAATGAAACTGAAAAAATTTAAACAGGGATTGATCCTATATGAAAGTGATTTGTTATTAGTACCTATAACTAAAGCACACTGGCAACTTTACACTTTTGATATGAAAAAATATGACAAAAACGAAGGAAAATTTCTTTTCCAATAGTAAAGGATTTTTTATGTCCTTTCTCTTAGTCTGCTGTATAGAAAGTTTAGTTGTTAAGAATCTTGAACACATGCTTGACATTGTGAAACATATGAAGCAATTTGCAATAGATCATTGCCTGTCCAAAGTTTTCCCTTTTGTAACCTCCTCATTCTATTCTAATTTTAGAGAAGTAAACCATGCCCACCCCATTTTCTTTTAAGGAAGCATTACTCTAAACTTTTGGTCTAGGATGTACTTTTGAGCTTGCAATATTTCTCATAGTCAATTCAAGTTAAATCATTTTTGCATTTGCCTTAGATTTTAACCAGTTACAATATTTTCCATGGTTGGTAATTAAAGGTTCAATATCATTTGTTGCTTCAGCGCGAATTTGTTCCAGAGCAGCTTCTATTTAACATGATAGCAGTGTACTTCAATGACATAGCTTATAGGGACTAGGTGAGATTTTAGATAATATTCTGAGGACAACAATGCTGTTTTCAACCAATTTGAGCTGAGAATCAGGAGTCTCTCTCTGTTGGGTAATTAGTGACAATGATGGGACAGGCAACAACAGTTTTACAAACAATTATCAATTAACTGATATCAACCACTCTGCTATTAGTTTGGTTGGAGGATGAATCGATAACGCTCCTTTTATTTGTTTTCACCAAAAAGAGCAAACATTCATTGACACTTCTATCTTGTGTTTTCACCAAAAAGCACAAATGCACACACAAGAAAAAAACAACACTAAGATATTGTAAGATCATAATTTAACACTGTCAGCAGCATAGTAAAAAGGAAGTGAAATAAGAATTCAATAGTGAAAACTCAATCCTTTTCAAACTCTAATCCTGATCAGGAATAATTGGTATGTATGCCCCAAAGCTGACCATAACACATTTTCTACCACCTTTAATGAAACTTTGGAATTCTACTTGTGTTAAAGAAATTTCCATGTAATACGCTTCTCCTACCAAAATATTTCTGTCAGCTATCAAGCTGGATGGGTGCAATGTGAAAGGCTACACGGCCTGGTCCCTGATGGACAACCTGGAATGGAACACGGGCTATGATGAAAAGTTTGGAATGCACTACGTGAACTTCAGCGACCCAGCCAGGCCTCGGGTCCCTAAGGCCTCAGCCTGGTGGTACAAAACTCTCATACAGGATGGAGGGTGAGGCCGCTTACTTTTGTTTCATTATTTTGTTTGAATTTGAAATTCTTTATAATTGCTATTGTGACTGTTTTGATTTTACTAAAAGCCTTTTGAGACCAAGGTATTTTGAATTATGAATCATGATGAATCAATTGAATAAATTTTCAAAGTGTTATGAAAACGATGTAAACCATGTCAGAATCTTTGATTGTGAAGGCAGACATTATCTGGCAGATGGAGATGCTGATGGAGATGCTGATGATGATACAGACTTGAACTTTGGCAGAAAAAAATGTGATATCTAAGCTTAATTTAACAAGTAATACTTTGTTTGTTTTTGTAACAAGTTGACAACATGGAAACATTGTCTTCATGGAATGAAATAATATATTTTACAGTTGTATGTGCACTTTTTGTTCATCTTTACATTTTGTCTAAGAAAAATATTACATCAAACAACAGAGAAATATATGCATTACAGACCGATCTTTTAATCTATTCTGGAGACAAATTTTCCCTTCAAGTACATGATTATTTATCAAATTTCTCTGGAAAAGATTTGATGGAGAGATTCTGAATATTCCACCATCACATCAATCTATCTAACACTCAATGAAATACCCATTCTTTCATAAGCAAAAATCAAAATAATGATAATATAATGAACATAAACGTATCAAAACAAGATGTCTCTCCATAATAGCTGACCTAAGTTATTTGCCTTTTCCCTTCACATCCTAGCTTCAAGCATGGCTTCACCCAGGAAGGAGGATGGGCCACTGCTCCAGAACTGACCAAGGATTTTCTGTATGGTCAGTTCCCAGAGAATTTCACCTGGGCTATGGCCACAGCTTCTTATCAAGTTGAGGGGGCTTGGAATGAAGACGGTAATTACAAAACAATGGTGTACTTGAGAGCAAAAATAATTTGAATTTGATTTTCTCAGCTTGTTTTGTCACTCTTTGTTTGCCATGTATAAAAACTCAGACTGTGTCATGCACATTCATAAATCAGCTTCTAGCGATGGAATTTGATTTTTTTCTATCGGATTGAATGCTTGATTTGAAAGTTATCCCAGACTTGCCAAAGTTTCCAGAAAAGTCTAGCTTTCAGTTATCCCCACTTGGAGTTATACATGGCTTAGTTGAAATCTTAACCTTACACCAATATTTCTAGAAAATGATGTTGAAAGGTCATTATCTCGTAATCTGGTAGTTTCCTCTCTTCTTTCTTTATCTTTGAACCTATTATACCTTGCGTTGTAAGGTTAGCTGTTATGTACACACTTTTGCCATTGATCTCTATCCAGAGTCTTCCTTTTAGCTTCAACAAATTTACAACCTCTCTTTTCTACTATTTCTGATATTGTTTCCTGCCATACTTTCTTTGGTCTACCTCTAGGTAATTTGCCTTGTGGCTTACATTCTAGGATTTGTTTTGGAATTCTGCTATTATCCATTCTATTTATATGTCCAAACCACCTAAGTTTGTTCTTTTCAATTTTACTTGAGATGCTTTCAGCTTTTACTTGGTCTCTAATTCTGGTATTTCTGATTTTATCTCTTTTAGTCTTACCAATTGACCGTCTAAGGAATTTCATTTCAGCAGCCTGTAATTTACTTTTATCTTTGCAATCTAGATTCCATGATTCACTTCCATATATCACGGTTGGACAATATACTGAGTTAAATATTGCTATTTTTGTTTTACTTGATAGTTCCTTTTTATCTATGAAGCTCTGTCCTAGCTGGCTATAGATTATTGTTGCTCTTGATATCTTTTGGTTAATTTCATCCTTTAGGCTACAGTTTGATGATATTATGACACCTAAATATTTATAGATTCAAATTTTCCCCACCAAAATTTTCAACTACATGACTGACCATTCTTTACAAACAATTTCTTATTCCTGCCCATATAATGCTCATTGCACTTTCTGAGTTTATTTCTACTTCCATTGAGAATTGTTTCTTTTGTTTTTGTTTTTTTTTTCAATGCTAATAATGGAGTATCCATTTTTCAGGGAAAGGGGAGAACATTTGGGATCGATTCAGTCATACACCAAACAAAATAGACAATGGTGACACAGGGGATGTGGCTTGTGACAGTTACCATCACTTAGATGAAGACTTACGCATGATACGAGATATGGGAGTGAGTATCTAGATTACTATTATTAGTCATATGTTATACTCTTTTTCTTTACTATATTAAAACTGTTCAAAGTTTATCTTATGTTTGTCCAAGAATGATTGATAGGGAATGAAGAGGCTTCAGTGGGAAACAAAGAGGACCGCTTTAGCTGAGAAAGAACAATATGAAAGCACAGAGTAATAGTAATAGAGCTTATTGAGAACACAGTACAGGGCAAGACAGGGGCATTTCATCCAAATGTCTTTGCCAGGTACGGCAACAATTACCAGAGCACTAGATACGGAACATATTGTAAAAGACGCACAGTAAAGAGATGGGGTCAAGGGAAGACGGGAGGGGTCAGATATAGAAAAAGAGTAGGCACAGAAAATAGTAGGAAGAATCAGAGAATAGCTGTATGGCATGGTGTTGAAAGCTTACTCCTGGCACTCTACCACACAGCCATGCCTCAAAGGGGTCAGAAAAAGCAAAGGGATAACAGATAATGGGAAACGTAATGAAGGGTAGGGGAGAGGTAAGTAAGATAAAGCAAGGGAAATACAATAATGGAAAGTAACTTTATAGAACAGAGAACCAGAAAGACAAACAAAGCAAGAATTAACAAAAGGAATCTTCACTGTATTATGATTTTCCCAGCTGTGTGCTCTTTGTTTAATGTTGCTTTGTTGCTTTTTTTCTGGTTCTCTGTTCTGTACAATGACTTTCTATTCTTGTATTTATTTTGGTTTATTTTACTTTCCCCTGCCTTACCTGTCTTGCCCTGTAATGTTTTTTTCACAAGCCTTATTACGTTGTGTTATCAGATTGTTGAGGTTACAAGTTTGTTTCTTTTTCTTTTAGGAATAGCTACTATGCTCTGCCTGTATCTTTTGGTCTACAGCCATAGATATGTTCTTTTAATTTTTCCTTTTTTCAGACTTAAGATTAATGTATTTGTCTCTTTCCAGTTGACCAGTTATCGTTTTTCAATCTCTTGGTCACGTGTGATGCCTTCCGGGACGCATCCTTCTAATTCTGCAGGAATCGACTACTACAAACGCCTCATCAATGGGTTGCTTGCAATTGGTTGGTTATTGAATTGTTATACATGATAGAATTATTGCTACCCTTCCATTCCAGTAGTTAGAGATGAGGATCCAAAACATATAACCAATCTAATCTTTTACTCATCACATCAAATTCCAAGTGCAATTGTTCCCGTGCATTTGATAATATGATTCATATTGTAATAAAAAAGACAATTTAGATAAGATGATAAGATCAAGATTCTCAATCATCATGGATCAAATTTTAGATTCTTAAGTTTTCTTCACATTGTTATGGATAAATTCTAATCTTTTGGTGATTTTAGTTCTTTGATAAAAAACGCAAAATATTTGGTATACAAGGAAAGAAAAAGTGTATTCATTTATTGAAAAGTTTCCCTGCATGAACCAAAGCACTTTCTCTGCTGTAAGCAAAACTAATTCACTTACTCAAAACAGTAGACCTCGGATCACACTTACTAATTTACTCTCTTGCATGAAGGAAATTTGACTTTTATTTGATTCTAGTTCATTTGTTTTTTTTTAATTCGAATATTGTGTTGTAATTCATCAATTTGTACTGAGTGTATTGATAAGATAAGACAGATGGATATGTTAAACATAAATTCATAAAATCTTTTGATAAATAAGAGATTTAGAGTTTGTTATTCATGGGAGGGAATTTTCTTCCATAGATAAGAGAAGCTACTCTGTTGTCATCATCATCATTATCACCACTATCATGTCAGTATCATTATATTTATTATAATCATTAGAATTCTCATTATTTCATTATTTGTACTACTTTTGTTATAATCATTATCATTACATATCAATAGTTTTTTGTTTTATTATCAGATCCCTTTAGCACCGCTCAATAGCAGTTTAGGGACCCAGCATAACGTTTGACACCAGAATGTGTCAAAAGTAAAAGCACAATCTTATATCAAACACAAATCAAGAAAAACTCTGAGCCAAGAGATTAAGACAAGCAGGTGGCTAGCCCCCTGTGCCCACTCTTGAATGACTCAAAGAAAATGCACATTGAGGTGTACATCTAGGGAGGTCAAACTAATTTTGATATAGCCTGAGATTGGAATTGCAGCCTTATCTACAAAGATACGCTGCTTAGCCACTTCAGGCAACTGTTCACAGTAATGCCATTATTTTCTAAGTGTCTTGAAATGTCCTTTTCTGGTGCAGGGGTGGAGCCGATGGTGACTCTGTACCACTGGGATCTCCCACAAAACCTGCAGGATTATGGCGGCTGGTACAACCCAGACGTCATAAAGTGGTACAAGGACTATGCTCAGCTATGCTTTTCCGTGTTTGGAGACAAGGTAGACTTTGGTTAATGCTATAATAGCAGGTGTATATATGGGGAATATGAAACAAATTCCAAGTATACCATGTGTAATATTATTGACCATCCTCAAGATGATTCAATTTTTGTCATGATCATCAATAATGTACTAATAAGTACAGTAGAGAACAATTTAGATTTGCTCTCCTATTATTTCACCATTTTTCTTTTTTTCTGAGAAGAAAAATTGCTTTTCCTGTTTAAACAGTTGTGGGTAGATGCACAACTGATTTCATTTTTGCAGTTAATTTTTTTGTTTGTTTCGGGTATACTTTTCTTTTAGTTTTTCTCTCACTTTGGTTGATGTTATCTTATTCAGTACTTATGCTAGAAAATGTAAATAGACAATCAATGTCAAATTGAAAGGCTCATTGTATTAATAAGTGACAATCTTATCAATGATTTTTGGGGGTTTTGCCACAGGAAGACAGAAACGGTAGAGATTCAGGATATATAAGAATCTTACATGGAAACATATGGAGATAACTTAGTGAGAGAGTATTGGACTTGTTATTGAGAGTTTTCAGGGGCAAAACACATGTCTAATGGACATGGGGATAGAGTTCAGCATTCCTGATTGTAAACATTTTTGTCATCTTAAAAATTTTATTCACCCCGCACTGGCAACTGGTAGTGATGCCTAGAGAATTCTGATAATTGTGAAATGTTTCAAACGTAGTGAAGACTATCCTAACACTGTGTAGACTAAATCATATGTATATCATCTTTGATTAATTTCTAAGTAAAGTTTTTAATTCATAAATGCTGTTCTCATAACAGTAAAATGTTTAAAACATATTGAGACTGGCCAAACATTCTATATATCAGATTATTGAAATGATATCTTATTTCATTGTTAAGTAAATGTTTTATTTCATTAATCCTGTGCTTATAATGGTATAATGTTTGAAACATGCTGAAAACTTGCCAAGCACTCTGTTAATTTGATCCTACAATGTTACTTCCTTTTGGAGTAAATATTTACTACATAAATCCTGTTCTGATAATTGTATAGTCATTAAAACATGGTTAAGACTAGTCAACTGCTCTGTAGATTCTGTTCCATATGTGCTATTTTATAGGATTATAAATCAAATTTAACTCTAATTTAATGAATCATTTTCTGAAAAATTGCAACATGTTTAGAATATACTGAAGATGGCCAAGAAATTTGTAAATTTCATCATACACACTATTCTATATCATATTTAAGCCACTGTTTACCTCATGAACTTTGTTCCTCAGGTGAAGCGTTGGATCACATTCAATGAACCATGGGTGGCGACCGTGCTAGGCTACGGTACAGGTGAACACGCACCGGGTCTTCATGACATCAGCAATGGAAGCTACTTGGCAGCTCACAACCTGATCAAAGCTCATGCTGAAGCCTACCATCTCTACAATGAACAGTTTAGGGCTGTTCAACAAGGTGTGTGATATGTTGAAAAATAAACTTTATAAGATACCTTTACACAATTAGAAATTAATAATAGAGTGAGATTATATCATCAGCAAAGCTGCCAGTCTTTCGTCATGCTGTACCTCATGCTGTACCTCAAATGGAAAGATTTCCTGGACATTTACACTTTCCCTGCTTTGATTTCACATTCTTGTCTGATTATTAGTATTAGACTACTGCAGAATTTGAAAGAAATGCAGTACAGAGGAATTTCTTTCTTTTATCTATGACTGCAAGAAAGCACAATCGTCTATGCCATGAAAGGCCTAAGTTCCAGTTTAACATTGGCTTGATACAGGCATGACTCCATATCTTTGGACTCTCTTGTGTGAAAAGACAGTAATAGCAAAGTTGCTACAAATTTTAGTTCTAAAAACATCTTTGATTACGAGACCATCCTGTTGTTTTACAGATTTTAGTTCCAGAAACACATGAAACAATCTTAAGATTGAAAGAAAGCCTCATAAAATCTAACATGAATTTTCTTACTCTTGTAGGAGAAGTTGGTATTACACTCAATTGTGAATGGTTTGAGCCTAAAGACATGATCAATGCCAAAGATGTGGAAGCTGCTGAAAGAGCGATGCAGTTCTTCATTGGATGGTTTGCTCACCCGATCTTTGTGGATGGAGATTACCCAGCAGTAAGATAGATGTTTTTTTGTACTTTATTTATTCTCTAAACCTACATGATGGAACATTTTTTCCATTTCATCATTTAAACATAAATTTAGCAATGCTTTGTTTTTCCTGTATCTTTTGTGTTTAATTTTCATGAACCATGCTATTTAAACGTAAATTTTCAAACTTTTGTAGACTGAATTGTTTGATATTACCTAAACTTAGGTCACTGGGATTTTTTCTTAAAAGCTGCCAGACTTAATTCATATCAACAAAAGATGGATTTTTGTAAAGCTTTTTAGAAGAAGTTGTTAAGGGTTTTAGTAATTCCCACTGATTTCTTGTACATAATGCCATGTGTCTAGCACAGATTCAGTATGAGAGGATGAATAAAATCATAGATCATAATATCATAGTAGATGCTCACAGTGTCTCAAATATTTTTACAGTATTGAAGAGCAAGAAAGATTTTCTTTACCAACAAAGAATAACGTTAAGGTGAAAATTATTTGGTAATTTCATTTATATCAACTGAGGTTGACTTCAAACTGAAAAATTCTATTTTCATGCTTGATATCATTATTTGGACATATATATATATATATATATTT
>JAUEKY010105593.1:0-10452 GCA_031833965.1 Scyllaea pelagica
CCTCTTTCATTGTCTTAATTTTCCATATATTTCCTTACCCAAACCATGTTACTTGGTCTAATTGCAGGGAAAATCAACTTTATGATCATTATTATGCCACTTTCAAAATGACATACCCGTTTAATGATAATATTCATCTTACAATTAATCACAAAAATTACCTCTTTTTCTTAACCCTTACTGGCATGATTCTGATTAGTATCAAAATCAATTATTCCCCCACAGTTCCATAGTTTTCGTTCCTCTTTCTTCTCAAGGCTCTGAAATGGATCTGGACTTCAGCAGCATCGGAGAAACAGAAGTCCTGAAAAGCTCCGCACTCAAGGATAGAATCTCCATCAAACCAAATAGGCGAGCTAGCAGACAGTCTCGGAAGAAAAAAGAGGTTAGAGATGATCTATTTGCTGTTTTGCCAGATAATGTTAATGATATCAAAATTACTTATTGAAAGACTAAAAAATTAATAGATCATCAAATCATTGTTGTAAGGTTAAAAGTATTAATATAGAAAATATGCCTTTTTATTTAAAAGGTATTTTTGGTTCCCATAATTATGGGTTTGCATTTCCGACCCACATGGTTTTGACTTGCATTTTTATTTTTTCAGGATAACCTCCTTTCCGCTTATTTTAAACTGAATTTGTTAAACAGAATAACCAAAAAAAACGCTTCTCAAACCCATAATGATTGGATAGCTACAGCTGTGGAAATATCGAAGAATTGGGTGGATCACACTCTTAAGTACTTCAAGAAACAAACATGCAATTATCATTTCAAGATTAATGAGTAGGGAAAATAGATCCTGTCTCCTGATTGGTTTTTATTTCATTTCCAGCTTTATCCTTAAATCAAAATCATGATTTCATGGTATAAAGGAAGGATGTAAATTTCTCACACCCTAATTTCTTCAGATTGTACAATGCCTCTTCCAAATAATCCTGAATGATTTTTATGTAGAATTTGAAGTAAGTAAATGATAATTGCTAGCTAAAAGAAAGCTTTTGTATTTTATGGCTAGCCATAGAAATGTGGCCAGTGTATATTCAGCGACCTGCACATTTTTTTCCATGGTCTAAAAAATGCAGTTGATTTTATGTCAGCTAAGTGTAGCTTTATTTTCTTAGAGCTTTTTTTTTTGGTTACATTATTCAATTTCATAGTATGATCATAGTATTTCACTAAATTGGATAATCAATTACTCTCAATAATTGATACACAGAATCAGAGTACATGCTTTATTTCTGTTGAAGAGATCATCACACTGCCTCATGATTTTAGAATACCTTGTTCATTAACTCTGCAAAGATCTGCTTTTAGTCCCCATTCTGTTTCTCATATTATTTCATGCACAAGAGCTGCACACTTGTAAGAACATGTCAGAAAATCATTTTCCAATTCAAGGTACTAAGTCTAAGACAGAATCTTTATTTGTTTTTAAATTGGGTATGAAGAGTGGTGTGTTTGGTTTTCATGCTATCATTTTTCTCCCAATAGTATAAGTATAATGAAAAAAAAGAGAAGCAATCAACACTCATGTATACTGTATCCCAACGTTGCAAGATGAAATAGCAAGCTTAAAATTAAAATTTCAAAAGCAAACTGATTTCTTTTTTTATAACTTGCCTATTCTTGGTGCTGTTAATGTTGTATACTCAACCTGTGAAATAAGCTATATGTCTTGTAGAGTAACTGTGGTTCTCTAGTTTCTGCTGTTCTGTAATTTATGTGTGGTCCTTGTTTCTTTTGGGTTTGCGTAGAGTTTTATTGACTTGGTTGCAACAAAACAAATGGGGCTACCTCTATTTGGACATAACACAACTATTGTTTTTCCACTAAATCATTACCAGTGATATTATTGATTTCCTGCTTTTTGTCTCAACAGCATCAATGTGCGCACAAAAAGAACTTCAAAAACCCAAATAATCCCCATAAAAAATAAATATAGATCATTAAAATTTTTAGCTACCCTTTAAGTTTACCGTTATGACCAACCATCCCTTTCTTTTTCCCTCTCTGCCCACCAACTCACCATATTGTTGTTTTGAGACATACATGTTTTCCTGTTTAATGTGGTATTCTCTTGTTTTCTTGCAGTCCTCCTTGTCCCGGTCCCTCCCATGCCTTACCGAGGAATCCCCTGCCAGGCTGCGGCCTGAGGACCTGTCAAAGACTACCAATAATAAAAGTCCAAAACAGACCCTCGAAAAGCTAGATGCAAAAAAGAGCCTGCCTGCTGTTTCCTCCATGGAAGAGAAAGTTCCAGAAGCTGTCAAGTCCCCAACAGCTCTTGCTGCCTCATCCTCTGCTTGGAAAAACTCTTCTGATTCTGTCAAAGGAGCAACACCCCCTCTGTCACAGTCACCTAAAGAGCATGACTTTCCTACAACAAGTAAGGCGGACAAAGATGATTTTTGGCCAGCCTCTCCTAAGGAGAAGGAGAAAAGGGTGAATTTTGAAGAGGAAGAGAAGCTTCCAGCTCAATCCAGTATCAAAAACAAGGCTGCGCAATTTGGAGGAACATCTTCCCCATCTTTAAAAGTATCAGATCCAGACTCATCTATCAGCATGTCCCCTCGAGAGAATTACAAAATAAGACGACAGAACCGTAGCAAAACTTTGCCTGGGGGAAATGTAGAGGAAGAAAGCTCACCAAAAATTCAGAGAGCAAGCTCCCACAGGCACACTGCCACAACACTGCCATCAAAAGAGAGCCCTATGGATGAAGGTGCACCAAGCACTGGTACTGAGGTTAATGCTGGAGTAACAAGCACACCTTCCTCTGTAAACACATCTACATCCACAAACACACCTTCAACATCCAGTGTAAAGAAACTGGGTATGTCACGCTTCAGTAATTTTGAATCGTCATCCAATGCTTCATCGGAACCTTCTTGGGTCAGTCGTGTTAAACAGAAGAAGATGGAAAAATCTAATAGCGATGATAAGGAAGCAGCACAGTCATCAGTGGAAAACAGCAAGAAACTAAGCGGGGATGATGTAGTGATGTCTAAGACCTCAAATCCAGTGATGTCCTCACCCACAAAAAATGCAGTCTCCTCTTTATCCAGCTCTCAAGATAAAAAGAGAGGCAGTTTTGATGGTACCGCCAATAAACCAAAAGACTCCCAAGACTCTACAGATAAAGAGAAAAGGGTGGAAAATTCAAACTCCTACTCAAGCAGTAAACGGCCTAGTATTGACATCTCAAGTACTAAGCGAGAGAGTATTGACATCGATGTGAAGGAATTAAGCTCCATCAAAGACAGGGCAGCCTCATTCAAAAACACTGGCAAAACAGAAAGTGCTGCATCCAAAACTGGTGCACAATCCCAAGATGAGACCAATTCTAAGGTGCCTTCCACATCTCCCAGCTCTAATGCTCCTCTGTCCACTGCAGACAGGGCCAAATTGTTCTCTGGTGCATCCTTTTCATCAACTTCATCATCGCCTGCCAATTTTTCAAAGCCTCCTAGTGGAGGCTTAGGACATTTACGATCCGGTAGTGTAAAGACGCCTCCTAAATCAGGAGACACAAACACTTCCATCTCCCATCGTGCAGGCAGTGTCAAAGCCCCAATTTCCTCTGCAGGTTACTCTTCTTCATCAACCAACAAAGACACTCCAGCTTCAGCCAAAAAAGAGAATTCATCTGAAAACTCTGTGGTAACAAAGGCATCTACTCCACCCGCTAGCGCAAACTCCAGTGTTTCCTCTTCCAAATCTGCTTCATCCTCCCCCGCTTTTGCCTCCCTTCCCTCCTCTTCCTCCCAAAGCAACCCCAAATCTTCTAGCCCAGCAACATCCCCTACCTCCTCCTCAACCTCTGGTATTTCCAAAGCCAACTTGCCCTCTGGGAAAACTTCCTCTGTTTCCAAACCCCAAACTAGTGCTTCCAATATTTCAAACTCTAATCAACAGAGTTCACTATCCACTCCTTCCCCATCTCTCTCCAACCTGTCCTCATCTTACAAACCAACAAAGGTACAATCAAGCCCTTTGAAATCTCACGCCTCTTTCACCACCACCTCCCCTTATCGCCCCCCTTCATCCTCTAACCCTCCTTCCTCTTCCAACACTCGGCCCTCTAACTTGACCAAGTCAACATCCATGAAGGTCCCCTCACCTGCCTTGCAAAAGACAGAAGAGAAGAAGAAAGAAACAGCCACCACAACCTCATCATCTTCCTCCTCCTCCAGTGTTCCTGCCTGGAGAGCCAACTTGCAGAAGAAAGACATGAAGATTGAGATCATTGAGAAAAAATCATCACCAGCCACATCCTCTTCCCCCCACTCTCCTCAAAATAGAAATGAAAATGTGAAAAAGATTGGAGAAAACTCAAGAGTTTCAGAAATGGCTAAGGTATTTCAGAATAGGAACTAGTTTTATTAACAATAGAAATAAAATTTGTTTTTAATTTCAACTAGGAAAGAGAGATTAGATTAGATTATGAGAATTGTTAAATCTGACAGTGCATGAGAATGTTTGCTGGAAGAATAGTGGATACAAATGAGAACTTCACACTCCTGTTAGGTTGTCAAAATGATTGATCATTGGCAAACAGTAAATGAAGGTGTGTTGATGTCTTCCACAGTTTTACATGTGGATTGATAGGACTGGTGATGAATAGGAATTCAATACAAGTAAACCCTCCTTCTCAACTCTTGCATTTGTTTCATGCAATTTTCATCCTAATTGTTTTAGGGATGTTTTGTCCCCCTCATATGCATATATACATTTCTCTCTCTTTTCTCCCTCTCTCTTTTTATTTCTTTCCATCTCATACCTCACAATTTTGCCAACTTCCACATTCATAATGACGATGTTTTCTCCTCTATGTTTCCAGAGCAGGGTGTCAAAATCACAGGCAATTCTCCTGTTCCCCTCCCTTTATTTTCAAGTTTTACTCTTTCCCTCTTTTTTTTTTTGAGAATTTTAGTTATTAATGATTTTCCACCTGTTTTTGTGTTCCTTATTACATAATATTTCTTTTGTGAGTTTATGTAAGTAAATTCAGTCAAAACTCTTGGTTAGCATAGAATTCCCGCATCTCCTTTCCTCCCTTGCAAACCCGGCATCCTGAACCTCATGTGCTTTTATGAATATAATCCTCCACCCCATCAATATGTAGTGACAAGACAATGTCAATGCTTGATCCTTTCAATTATCTGTGGACACGGGTTTTAAAATGTTACAAAATATACCCTCTGCTTGAGCAACGATTTATCCACTTTATAATACAGACAGGAAGAAAGCTGCATTCTTGAAATTCTCTGCTTTTCTTGATATATTTGCCTGCTTGACATGTTTTAAGTTATTTAGATGAATGTGAAAGATAACCAATTTATGCATAAGAATTTGATACTTCAATTCAACCTAAGCCAGCCCACCTTTAAAACTTTCAAGATTATAAGTCATTTGTGGGTTACGTCAGAGCCAAAATGAAAGATATTTTACAAAATATCTTATGATATAAATAAGTAACCTGTCTGCAATTTATTTCCAAAGAAAAGCAGAGGGCATTAAGTCAATCATTGAGGACAAGCATTTCTAGATTGCTAGGGGTAACCTTACAACCGCCATACATGCACAGTCTTACCTCATTCCCCTCCTTCATTGGCTACAAAGACACCGTTATCAAAGCTGGCACTTCATATCTTTTTAAGATATCTTTTCGTTATATATGCTGAAATTAAGAAAGTATTTGAGTAAGTGTCTTGGTTTTTTCTTCAATCTCTTTTCTAGTAATTATTTTCTGCTGCTTTTGATCAAGAGATCTCATCTTCATTATTGCAGTGTCAGCTTCACTGGATATCCCCTCTTTACATCTTTTATTTGTTTTTCCTGTCTTTCCTATTTGCTTGTGTGTGAATTTTGCTGTGGACTTTTACTTTTACTCCAGCCAGATGACCATATCTAGAAAGTTACAATATATATCTTGCCATTATTTCTTTTTTCATATCAATACCCTTAATTTTGGTCTAAGGAAATTTTTCAAAACTTTCTAAACATCCATTATAAAGCTCAGTTAAAAGAAAAATTAATAAGTATGAAGTAAGCACTATGGTGATAGAACTAGAGTTAATTATAAATAATATTCTCCAGGACTTCAAGTAGATTTTTATGTTTTTCATTTTAGTGATACAAGGACAATAGCATTCTAATTTTAAGGAAGACAATTATCTACTTTGATGTCCTATGGGCTTTGGGTAATCATGAGTAAAGTAATGATAATTATCATGTTTTTTTTTACTTTTTTTTCTACTTGTATAGAGCTTATGATTATAATAGTTGATAGGCATCTTTTAAGTTATTCAAATTCTTTTAATTTACCACCATTGAGAGAACAGTTTGCTAGACCCACTTTATTTTAGAATGATTTCTTACATCCTACAATTATTTTGATGAGAAATCAAAGGAATCTCTTACTACCATGAGTTAAGATTCTAAGTTTAATTTCAAAAACATGCATTTCTTTTAGTTAAGTGATCAAAGTTTTTTTCTTGTTTTGTTGTTGTTTTTTTTTTGTTTGTTTGTTTGTTGGTTTTTTGGGGTTTTTTTTGCAAATCAGCATGGAAAAGTCAGAAATCTGCTTGAAATATGAAATGTTTCAAATTTGGCAGGGGTTTGAGGTTGGATTTTTTGGATTTTATTTTTTTAAAGGCTTAAGTGCCTAACCATCATAGAGTTTAATGTTTTGGTTATCTTAGGGATGAAAATCAGTATTGTGATGCATTGCATGCTTCATTCAGACCCTAATGTAAAAATGCACTAAAGAAGACAAACTATGATTTCTCATTATTAAATGAGGAATATTATCAGTAACAAGGGGAATGTTTTGATAGGATAGAATTTAAATCTAAGCACCTTTGGCTTTTACTTATAGAGTTATTTCAGTCCTGTTTGACATGCATCCTCGCCGTGAATTGGAAAGGAAAATTTTGTAGAATCATCCTTGCAGTCTACATATCCATCTTATCATGTTTTATTAATAGGATGCATCCCAATAAGACAAAAAATACTTCTGACTTTTTCAGCTGGTCCTGATGTTATGATAAATGTTTGC
Organism: Scyllaea pelagica; assembly: GCA_031833965.1. Lineage (NCBI taxonomy): Eukaryota > Metazoa > Mollusca > Gastropoda > Nudibranchia > Scyllaeidae > Scyllaea > Scyllaea pelagica. The sequence goes on from JAUEKY010105593.1 coordinate 7,064, forward strand.
AGTGTTGAATATTCATGTCGTTTTCCTGTGGCACAGTGTTGTATTTGAGTGTCTTGGCACCAATCTTTGTACACACTTTAGCATGAAGGCATGATTTCAGTTCTTCCATGGCTCATCCAAAAGTCAGGTAAAGTGTTGGGGTACATTTAAAAAGCATTGCCTATGATGAAACAAACAAGGTCCTCGTGTTGTTGCTGAGTAGTGTAATATCCGTGGAATGCTTGCTATTTTGCTTTCTTTCTCTATCTCTTAAACTTAAATTGAGTGTATACAACTACAAGGGCTATGGCTGTCATCACAACAGGAAATGTTGAAAGAATGATAAGTATCAGGGATAACTCGATAGATATAAACTAATTGAAGAAAACAATGGTGGACACAAACATGAAATAACAAGTTGTAAAAGCTGAAATTGAGATTCAAATTATGTCAATTGTAAGCTATAACCACTAGTAAACTTGGTGGCATGTATAGGCCTGGAGAGATCAACTGCTTGAAGAAGATGAGACAAAAGGTTTGAAAAATCAAATTGATGTAAGCCACAAGTCTACAGCTGGTTACAATTCTGGGAAGGGACAATATATCCCAGAGTGAAAATTGTCATCCATAGCATGACAAGATACATAAAATTGACCAAGATTGTCACAGTACTTAACACAATAGCACCAAATAATCACATTCTTTTTACTTTCTTAAAAAAGGACAAATTTATAGCTTTTCTGTATGCATGAAGATGAATTTTTTTTGTCCCCTTGATCTTTACCTGACTTCGAAAGATGAGACCATGGGGGGAAAATGCTGTGTCATTGCATGAAATCAAGCATCTATCCAGACAGCAAACGCAAAACTGGCCACCCATGACTATTTCCTGAGAAGAAATTCTGCATATACCAACTGACTTTACACACCCTCTCCCATATCCCTCCTCCTTCCTTCCTTTCTTCATCATTAGAAACCAGACAGCAGTGCGACAATGAGAGAGAAGACAACCACAACCCCAGCCTCATCCAATCGCTCTTCCAAAGTTCTTGATATGGTCAAGAATTTTCAGAACCTCCAGGTTACCTCTTGATTAGACAGCAAGTCCTCAAGAAATCTATTTTTGTCGATCCTTCATGCTTGCAGCTCACTGTTTGAGACAGCATTGAAGATTTAGATATAAAAAAGAGCTTTCATTTTATGGTTATATCTTGTTGTAGAACAAATCCAAATTGATATGTCATAAACTAGCGTAACTTAACCATTTCCTTTTTTTTTTTCAAGGTGGAATTTTACTTTTTAAGAAAGTCAATTAGTGCATTTTGCTTTTACTAGAATAAGAATAATCTAAATTGTTCTATTTCTTTCCATCCTTTTTGACTTCTTGTCATTTTCTTTGTTTTGTTTTTTTTCCCTTCTGTCTCCTGGTTTCATCACTTACTTTGTATTTATGGGTCCTAGTTTTGAACCCCAACCCACGGCACTGCACGTGTTGAGGCCTAGTTTATCACAACCTTTGCACATATGTAACAGCAACTGTACAGGCTATTGCTTTTATTTTTCTTCTTTCTTCTCACCTCTTGATTAAGCAATGCCCTCTTTTTACATTCTTTCCTTTGATCTTCCAATTTCCTTCTTTCATTTTCGCAGTGAATGATCATATTCTTTTTTTTGTTTGTTTTAAGATCAAATGGAAAAAGTGATGAATGCTTTTTCTTTTTATAGGAGCTCAGAGAAATTTTGTACACAATAACTAGAGAAACTCAGAATGCTTTGTGTTTTGTTTCAATCTTTAAAGCATGTGCTCTCATTGTGTGATCTCAAGACTTGTTCAATCACTATCAAACAGCTAGAGGGTTAATGTTTTTGAGTTGCATGTCACTCTTTACTCACAGTTTCCAAATTAGTTACTCATTATTTTCCAATTTTTGTTAGATGCTGTTAATTGAAAAATAGGTCTGTTAGGGCTTTATTTTCAACTCCATGCTAAAATCATGTATAGTTTTATATTTTCATTGCAAAGATTGATTAATTATTGATAACTCTTCAGTTTCCACTCTGATAATTAAACTTACAACCCACATAGCATTACAAATACACATTGGTCAGTATGTTTAGGTCTGGTTTTCATTTCTTACAATCAAAGTTTCAAACATTGTTGTCTTTTAGCAAGGTCCCAAGTCCCAATAGTTTCCAATGTTTCATCAACTCTCTCATTGGGGTGTACATGGATTATAGTGACTTGTAGAATGATAAATTCTTACTTCGTTTCCTTTTTTGACGGGCTTGCTTATTCCCTAATATTCAATATTTTCTTGATAAAGAGAGAGAAATTTCAAAGTCAACACACCAGCTTGAGCCAATATAATGATACTGCAACCAGTGCTCAAAGTTTTTACTGATCTCTGCTCAATACCATCTGTTTTAATGCAAATTTAACATCAGGCAAGAGTTGCCATTACAATATAATTCTTTTTAACCCTAATCTAACAAGTTAAAGTAAGGAACAGTACATATCTGATGTAGCATTCTTACTCTTATTCATATTATTATTTTTTTTTTAGTGTAAGCCTACTTTTATCAAGTTGCTTGCCAGCTACAGTAGCATTGAATTAATGAAATTATAATTTTCTTATTTGCCCACCAAACATTGTCAGAGTGGTGCCAACAGATTTTAAAGGAATAGACAAAACAAACAACTGTTATTCAACATAGCACAATTTCTCTCCAATGGCTTTTACTTGCAGTAGAGTTAGATGATCAAATGATTGTTCTAGCATCAATGAATGGAAAAAAGAAAACATAGCTTGACAGACAATTAAAGGGTATTTATTAGTTTTAGTTTAAGAGAACAAGACCTTGCAGATGATTTTTTTCCTTACAGAAAATTATAGTTGATAGTCAGTCTATTTTTTGTTTAATTCTTGTTTCTATTGATATTGAATAGATATGTGTTGACTGAAAATCTGCTAATAGATTCTCTTTACATTTGTTGATGTTTTCAGCATGATCTAGAGCTATGTTTTTTTCCCTGTGTTTTGTAAAAAATAAAAACAACCCTGTTTTGTCAATATCTTTTTTTGTACATACTTTGTAACTAAACTTCTTGACTGAGACAAAGACAAACATTGCCTTACAGACTGGCTAGGTCTGAAACAACAGCTGACTTTTCTATTTCATTTCCTTGATTCAATTTTACAAGGCCAGGCATCAGGTCTCTTTGTTGCCATAGGTGGTGTAGGGGACCCAGGAACACTTCGTCTTAATCACTAACAAAAACAAATGGAAGGGAATATCATAAGAGCTTGAATTAATGATAAAAGGGAGGAGTTTTTGTTTTCAATTTCCATTTATTCATTTATTTTATTATTCAACTTTTATTGATGGGGGGGGGAGGGGGGGGGAGCGAA
>JAUEKY010105704.1:0-10451 GCA_031833965.1 Scyllaea pelagica
TTCTGGTGTCAAACATTATGTCGGGTCCCTACACTGGCTTTGGTCGGTACAACGGGGAACCTGATAACAAAACAAAACAAAAATGTTGATAAGCTCATAGCCAAAATGTATTGAAGAAACGTTGGTACCTGGTTCATTTATACATCAAGACAATTTAGAATAAAAAGAAAATAATACTATTGATAACAAAACAAAATGTGATTCCAATGTAAATTTGTATGAAACTAAATCGGCCTAATCATCTCTGAAAACCCTTTAGATTACGACTTGAGAGTAAACCATGAGACCACTTTCAAATCAATATGGTGTTGCCCTTAACTATTGCAGGAAATGTTATGGAGAACACAATCGTGCAGCGAAATTTGAAACAATGATAAAAATCAGCATTCACATGACTTAAGGATTGCTATCTATTTCATAAACTTACAAAGGATCACTTAGAGTCTGAGGCGTCTGTCTAAGGATGTTGTTGAGAAAGCACTGAAAGAAAAAAGAATAAAAATTACAAACACCATAAATGAATGAAAGTTATCCAATTTGTATGTTCCAATAAGTCAAAAAGAGAAATGTCAAGGTACAGTCAATTTCACTGTAGACTCTAAAAACCATTTACATATAGATAAAGACAAAATATTTACTTAAGCTTCGTGGAAATGACAAAACATTATATAAAAGCTTCTGGCAAAAACCTAGAATTCTTCCTCTCTCTTATTATCGCAGAATACATTCCCACCAGTTTCTGTGTTAGAGAATAAAGAGACTTTTTAAATAATTACACATGTCAAGTCATCCCCACATTGTGAACACAAATCATAAGATTACTGAATAAACTGAATGAACCAGAAGTTGCAACTCCTATGATTAGTCTAAGAGGCACATCCAGCCTCTGCCTTTATCATAGATAAAATCGTACATCTATGCCACATCCAGCCTCTGCCTTTATCATAGATAAAATCGTACATCTGAGCCAATCTATTGCTCCACACAATGCATAGGTCCACATCCGGAACAATATGCAAAAAAGTAACAAAAGTATATAAGTATCATCATTAATGTACATTTTTCATCTCTTATATGATATTAGGATCATCATTAATGTACATTTTTCATCTCTTATATGATATTAGGATCATCATTAATGTACATTTTATTAGTAGATTGCTTCTTCTGAAAAGGGATTTAACAACAACAAAAATTGAAAAATTCAAATAAGATTAACAAAACTTCAAAACTTCTTTACCTCAGCACTTTCGACTTTACAAAAGCGAATTGCAGCAGCCTGTTTAGCAGGTGGAAACACAGAGCTGAAGGCAGAATTGGCAGCGGATGCGACCGTTGGATACGTGTCGCACATACTGACCATCCAGATACCCATGATGGATCGCAGATGAGGAGACAAGTTCTTTCCGACTTTTTCAGCCAGAGCTGCCAAAGCTTTCTGTGACAACTCCCTCACTTTGTGGTCCACATCCTGTTGGTATGAGTAATGATGATAACCATCAGAATGAAGTTTCAACTGTAATGATGTGTACTTATAACTCAAATTTCTTATACAGCGAATCAAAGGTACTTCAATCTCATGTGAATAATAACCAACTCTGATAAATAGATATTTTTCAAAAATGAAAAAAAAATTGGACAAAAAAATGCAGTAAAGAAAAAAAAACAGGAGGAAGAAGAAGTCAAATGGAATTAACTCCCAATTTAAAGAAGAAATGGAGAAGGGGGAGGAGGAAAAGAAGTAAAAGAGTAATAAAAATGAAAAAGAGAAGATAGATGTTCATGATCAGAAGATAAGAACAGAAATCAAATGGGCTTCATAAAAGAAAATCAGAGTAACTTCACGGAGCAATAAAGAATTAAGATAAAAAGCAAAAGAGTTAATGAATAAGAGAATAATGATTTAACTTCTGTTGAAAAGCCATAATTCCGCATCTAACAAAGTGTTACTCACAATAGCCAATTTGTTGTAGATCCTAGGCCAAAACTGAACAACAGTTTTAACACATGCATCACTTTTACTTGCACAGAAAGAGCTGAATTCTTGCAAAGCCTGTAATGAAAAAATCAGTCAACTGTACTCTGTGTATAAAGCAGTGAAAATCTGACAAAGCATAACAGTCAGAACCAGAAAGTGTATTTCCTATCAACCAAGCCAACTCTTGTGATTTAGTGGGCCCTCAGAGGAAGTAATGCAAAAAAAAGTCTTCCAGTCGTAATAATAGTTGTTCTGAGTTTGGTTTTCTATGGGTGGGCAATCTTTTTCATTACTGAATAAGCATGAAAAATTTTGAGAAACACTTCTCAGTGTGTGTTTTGTTCAAGTTTACCGAGAAAACCAGAGTGAAATAGGTCACCCCCAGTATTTTCCGAATAGTCGGAATAAAGTCTATTGTAACTGGTGGATGAGGAAGAGAAGCACAACTCCACACTAAAAAATAACCTAAAGGAGTTTCTTTTCTTTATTAGTGGCAAGGCTTTGATATCATAGCCTGAAAAGTTGGAGACCACAGCACTAGCCCAATTCACATTCTTTTTTTATTCTATTTTCTCACTTTTCAATTTGATCTTCTCTCAAAATTCTCCTCTTTTAAGAAAGACATATTGACAGCTCCGGTTTCTCCTCTTTTCTTTTTTTTTGCTTAACAACATAAGCACTTCCATCATTCTCACCATACTCGGATCCTAACTGTAGGCAACAAATTTTATTAAATGTATTTAGTGATATAACAAATTTAGTCCTCTTGTCATTTTTCCTTGGTATTGAAACATGCACCACATTGAATGCCCATAATATTCTAAAAATCAAAAGCTTTCAAATTGCACAATACAAAACATAAATTAGATCTATAAAAATCTATATGGATAAAAGACTTGTAACATAAATTTATCAAAAGGTAATAAAGGAAGAAATGGTAATATAAGAACCTTTATCTTCGTGACTGTGTCCTTCTTGGAAAATTTGCGGAGAACAAGCCTGAAATCTGCATCTAAGGTGTTATCCGCATCATCAAAAATTTCACTGGCTGGCACAAAGGCGGGCTGATTAGAGAAGCCGATGAAGCCAACAGCTGCATGGCCGGACTGGGCGAGGAGCTTTCCTGCTTGGCTACTGCTGGAAGGCTGCGAATAAAAAATGATAAAAATCATTAAATATCCTGACTGATTAATATCATCCTACCATAGATAAGTGAGAAATAATGAGCTCTATGTACTGTTCTCTGTTCCCTAATATAATTGCATCCATCAAGTATTAAAAAAAAAAATTCAAGCTTTTCTATAGCGCAATATCCACTAAACATGCTCAAAGCATTTTACAAGGGGTCCCATGCCAACAGCAACAGGAAACAAACAGGACGAGACATGCTGCCTGCTAGGTGCTAGTACATATTTTTATGCTTTTAAAAAATCTTGTCAATTTAATGTGCTTTCATTATGTAGAATTTGAACAGAAAGTAGAAGGTATGAACAGATTTATTCCACTATATACAAACAATGATGGATCCTGACATCAGTGTTATCACAGAGTCCAGCTTTGAAAATATGCAGCATGTATCATTTATTGTCACCACTATTGCCATCTTCATTTCTCCTATAATCATATCTTTTTTGCTGCAATTATAAACTTAAACATTTTACTTCAAATCAAATCCCCACCCCTAAGCTATAATTATTATAAATGCAATGGTGAACATTGTACCTACAGCGCCCAAGAGGTCAAGTTAAAATAAATCAAATTCATAAAACCCTGACTCAAGACCAATCTCTGGGTTGCGGACTAGAAGCAGAGATCAAAATTGACAAATCTCTTTCAACCCTTGTAATGTTCAACACCTCAAGTAGCATTGGCAAGGACACAAACGTGGAGAGAGAAATACCCACTATGCCCTCTGAAAGGCAAAATGATGTTGTATCTCCAATTTTTTCAATTTTTGAATTTTGAAATATTCTATTAGTAGAATTAATGCAAAGTTTTAAAAGGGTAGGACAATTAGTGCATTGCAATGGATGTTTCTTGCATTTTTCTAAAAACTTGATCTTTGAAGAGACACATTGTTTTGTCTTTAGATGGTAGCACTTATCTGTATGTATTCTCTAGCCAAATGACATGCTAATACCTGTCATTAACCACATCCTTTAAATTGGATAAATCAGTCATTAAGTGGCTTAGTTCTGTGGTCGCATATAGACAAAACCAAAAAGACTAAAATAACAGGAAATACAGGAGAGACATGATGAAGAAACAAATCCAGTTACATTTAGATATTCTCTTGGCTAATTGATCAATTTCAACAACTATCTCATGGCCCCTAATAGAGTATGAAAACAACATGTGAATGAAATCTATTTTATCTGCATTGTGGTTGTGAATACACACTATGTTCGCCAATGGATGTGTTGAGGGGTAGGGTAAAGACAATTTTCGCTGGTTTTAAAATCTTTCACCTCAAAAGTGATTAGCAACCGTCTCAAATGCTTGATTGAGCACACAAGTTACTGGGCTACTTTCTCAGCTAAAATAATTGGCATTAAATAAATGATGCAGTCCAACATTTTCAAATAAATTAAAGGGGTGTGTCGGGTCAAAGAAGGTTGAGTGGAAGCAAGAGAGTGATGAAGTTTTATTACTAATTTTCGCCTTTTTTGAAAATTCTGGGATATCTGCTGAGGAATTCAAAGTATCAGATAGTTTAATTCATGACAAAATCTTTCCCTCTGACTGGGGATTGCAGAAGGAAAGCAAGAGAGAAAGAGAGGATGAGAGGAGGGAATGAAGACAGATGGTGGACTAAGGAGTGGCAACTGTTCCCCATAAAGGGGAGGGAAATGGTATCAGTCTCTTGTACCATAACCGGTTTTTAATTGATCTATCAATTATAGCTAAAAATAGGAATAAGGAAAAGAAGTTAAGAATTTATGAATAAATAAACGTCGAGGCCCTGGGTATCTTTGGCACGTCTTTCGTAAGATTTTCATGATCACTGAAAATCCAACTTACCTTGAGATTGCCTTTCGTTCTTTGCGCTTTTCCTGGCATAACCAAAAACGTTTCTTTCCCTAAGCCGATAGAAAGTGAAGTTCAGGGGAGAAAAACTTAAGAAAATTCGCTATTATAAATATGACATGCCGGTGATGATAACTGAATGTTGATGTACGGTTGTGTTTACAATGTGGTGAGGCAATAGCCAAGTTTACTAACACATTCACCTCTAACCCGGATAAGAAATCTTCTCCTTTTTCTGAAGACAAAAATTAGAAAAAATTTAGTGATATTTTGAAGGTATACACAATCCTGCAAGAACCTTCGCCTCTCCCATGTTACTACCACCAAAGATCCTCTTTCTACAACAGTATATGCGACTACTAAGCTATATAGATTTGATATCATCATGAGGGTAGCGACACCTTAATTTACCAACCAGATGCTGGTTGACATTTCATTTGGTAAAAGATGGAATCTAAGACTTTCCCTCTGGTGTTGAATAGTCACTTCTCGAAACAGAGAAAATCTCTTTGACCAATTACCGGCTCTCTGATTTATAATCAATATAGTCTGGATCCACATTTCGGCTCTATTCATTCTTTTGTAGACTGCAAGTAACTGCTCACTCACTGCTTCGTAAATTTATGTTGTTATGTTTACATCCATGGAGGTTGGGCTAGACTATGGTCTCAGTCACCTAGTTCACTCTTGTCTTGGAGGAAAACATTGACAATCGTACACAATGGATGATAATAATGCAGTTGCTACAGCACTTCGAGCGCTTGTGAAGTGCGATTATCAACGAGACCTGGTGGCAATAAGAAACTTAACATACGAGGTAAAGCTGCCCCCTTCCCTGTTATGCAGTTGTTATTGGCATCCTGTAAGAAGAATTATGTTTTGGAGTAGCTTAGCTCTGCTATCACAAGACTAAGCGTTGAATAGAACGAGCGATATTTTACAGGAGGATGAAAAAGTCTGTTATTATCATTAACGTCCTGTTTGAAAATAACCAATCTTTGGTAATGAACACCCCACTTTTTCCTACTAGAATGCTGGAGCCCCAACGTGTCCACATTTGAAAAAACTCCTCGTCTGGTCACATGATGAGCCTTTCTAGGTCAACTGACGAACCCCACAAATGATCGGAACGTGCACTTTTGTTTATGAGTGAAAGCATTGCCAGAAACTTTCTGTATTTGTTGCAAAAGACTTTTTTATAAGGGGACTCGATTCTTGGATACGCGTCCACTGCATGGTTGTGCATCCACCGTATCTTGGCTGCGCGTTCACTCGCAGTGGACGCGTGTCAACCATGGGATAATGTAATTAGGCATGCAATTTGACATTAATATGGTGTTTAGCAGGGATAAACATTAAAAGTGGATGAATGGAAAGAGAGAGAAAGAGAGAAGAGGGAGGGGGGCATGGCCGTGAACCAAGGGTGTGAGTGTGTGTGGGACACAAATATCACAGTTACAAATGAAACAACACAGTTTGGTAAGGAAAAAGTAAACTAGACACAAATATCACACTTACAAATGAAAAAGACAACAAAGAATTACACATAGAGTTACATGGACGTGCTACCAACCTCCTAACTGCTACTATAGACGCGATGCCAACCTCTTAACTGTTACTATAAACGCAATGCTAAGACTCAGCAAAAAATTTGTCACGAAGAGCTTCCACCCCCCTTATCGTGGGAAATAGGCAAGAGGAGAGCTCAGAACATATTATTGACAAGCCCCAACACTCAGCTAAAGACTGCAAGAGATTAAAACAGATTGAAGGTTAGAAACCTCTTTCCGGGTTTTTTTAGTTGTTTGTTTTTTTAAATTATCACTCCTTGAAATTTTAAAGCAGGAATTAAATCATCATATTGAGATGCTATTTCCCATTTATATCTGTCTTTAATTCCACTATGATACATAACATAAGCACTGTTTTCTTTTTTTTCCAGATTTTGACTCTAGCAACAAATGGATCAAATATCAAACCAGCCTTGCCAGTGATTGTGAAACTCCTAGCCCACCCAGATGCTTTCATCAAACGCGTTGCAGGGGAAATCGTCGCTATTCATGCTGAGGAAAATCAGGATATCACACTCCTAGGGATTAACACCTTGGTTCAGGATTGTAAAGATGTGAATCCTGTTGTAAAAGGCATCAGTTTCAGAGTTCTTGGATCGTTGAAGACAAATGCTGTGTCTGAAGTCCTGAGCAAAGCTATTGTTGGTGGTCTGGAGGACAAAAATGGATATGTCAGGCGTTCAGCAGCCTTAGCTTCTATAAGTTTGAATGAGATGTCTTCCGCAGCTGTTTTGGACGGAGAGATCTGGGATCGCCTATACCAGCATTTGAGAGATGACGATCCTGCCACTGTTGCTAGTTGTTTGTGCGCTCTTGAAGAGGTCTGTGCCAAGGAGAAGGGAATTGTGATGTCAAATAAACTCGGGAAATATCTGATTAGCAAAATAGATTCATTTTCACCCACAGTCCAAAGAATTGTCATCCAGTTCTTACTGAAGTTTTCACCTAAAACTAAAGATGAAATGTTTGATCACTTGAATTGCCTGGATGATAATCTCACCAAGGCTCATTGCTTTGCCGTGGTGTTTTCTGCTTATGAGTTGTTTCATCACTTCACGCAGGACGTGCCACGGACTCAAAGGAAACTAGTCAACTCTGCCTGGACATCTATTAAAGCTAATCTGGCTAGAGAGCGAAGTGATGAGTTGATATCTGCTGCCATCCACTATATCAATTCCGTGAATTTTTCCCTAGAAAACTTTTCCAGTGACTTCAACAGGTTTCTGTGTCGTGATGATGATGGTCTTTATCTGTCTCATCAGAAAATTACTGTTTTGTCTAAACTGATGACACTTGATAATGTGGATAAGATATTTTCAGAACATTTGTCTAATGTGAGAACCATGGGTTTGAATGATGTCAGACATTTAGTACAAAACGTTTCTACAATCCTTGATGAAAAGCCAGATCTCTCCAGACCATGTGTTGACTTTTTGAAAAATTTGTTGGCCACAGACAAAGCAGAGATTGTCACGGAAGTTGTCCAGGTATTTAAGTTGTTTTGTCTTTGAGACAAGGATAATACAGTACATCTTCAAGACACGCCTCAAAACCAATCTATTCTTTCATGGTTTTTTATCAACAAAATTCCCCCTTTCCAGAATGTTGTTAAGAATGGACGTTTGCAGATGGATGTTAGCATTTTTATTTGTGATGTTTATCTTATGTGATGCACCCAGGGCCCTCAATCTAAGAGGGGTGCATGGCGCAATACAAGTGTGCATTATTATTATTATTGATATTACATGCCACGAAAGTTTACACAGCCCAAGCGCATGCTTCTGCCAACCAAATGCACCTTGTGCACGATGACCGAAATGTTTACTATATCTATTAATCTCTCTTGTAAGCATACACTACTTTAGCTTTGTGCATGCTTGAGTTTGGCTCGTCAAGCAAAATGTTTTATTCTAATCATTTTGGGGGGGGGGGGGGTGTTAATTTCTATAATAATTTAAGTGGGGTTTTTTGTTGTTTTTTTAGGAGGATGGGTATCATTTTACTATTCAAGCTCCACAATATCCAAATAAGGTTTTTCATTTCTGTTTGCATACTCGAGAACTCTAAACCACAATTTCTTACCAACGGAAATGAAATTGCAGTGAAGAGATTAAATTTGAATGGTCAGGCTGCATCAAATGACTCATCAGATAATACTGTTTTAATCTGTCTTGTTGTTGAATTGGTTGACCCGTTGTGTATGCATTAGTGAGTGACTTTGTTTATCAATTGTCTGTGCAAATTTTACTCTCTGTCTTATTGGTAACACAATTAAAAAAGAAGTGTCAGCCATAATAGGCTTTGAATTGAATCTAGAGTATACAAATCCATAGATTCAATCTCTACTGAGGGGAAATCTCCTTGTGATCTCACAATTCTAAATCATGCCAATAATGTGGGCAAAAGATTTATTTATGTCAGATCTTTTAAGAAATTAAATCATTTTCGGATCATACTGGTGTATATTCAAATTTATTTATCTATTGGTTCATATTGGGCCAAATAGCCAAATCTAGAATAAGTGTGTAAAATATACAGCTATATTGAATAAATAAAAGAGGTAAAAAAAAGATTGAGACAAAATCAAGACATAGACTGATTGATATACACATTGTTGTAGACTAATAATACCCTTATTCATTGTTAATTAATGGTAAAAAAAGAGTCTTCTGTTTAAACTCTCACACCTCTGTCTTAAGACCTAAAATTGAATTCATTCACATCATTATTAATCTAATTTCTTTTCCCTTCTCCTTCTATCCTAGATTTTACCTGTGATATCACTGAGGGAAGAAGAGCTTTGGAAAGACGTCCTTGCATTGATTGAAGAGAAGTGTCATCACATAACATCCCTAGAGGCAAAGACTGCAATGCTGCAAATGATCAAAACGCATCCTTCAGAATTTGAAAACGCTGCTGGTATTCTTGAAGAGATGTGTTCAGACTTTGATCGTTCTAGTCATAGAGACAGGTTGAACAGAAAGAGAAGTGAAAGTTCTGATTTATCTTGTCCGCTTCTTAAAGTCAATCTATTAGGCGCTCTAGTGCAAGTGTTTTTGCTTCAGCCTGGCCTAATGCAGCCTGTTTTAGCGATGTACATGGAACAGTGTCTCAAGGACTCTGATTATTTTGTCAGGGATAAAGCCTTCATGTATTATGGTTTTCTTTCAAGTAAAGTGAAGCCAGAGCATTGACTGGCAGTGGTAGTGATAATGGTAATATGGATAGATAATAAAGTCTTGCAGTGCAGTTTAGACAAGCAATAAAGCCTTCAGAAAAATTCTAAAAAAAAGAAAGAATATTGAACCCTGTCTGATTTGGTAACAAATTGGGCGGGAAATGAAAGCCAGGTTTCTACAGTATGTATGAGTTATGGGCCCCAGTTATGCCTGTCTCTTCATGGGCCACCTTGAAATTAAGATTTTGGATTCTTTCCAGGGACCCAGACCGGAATTCTTCAGACATTATATTGATGATATTGTAGGTGTCACCTCCATGCCTATATCCCAACTAACTTCCTTTTTTAACCATGCCAACAGCTTCCACCCAAGCATCAGTTTTACCACCTCATATTCTGAATCTAAAGTCACTTTTCTAGATACTAAAGTCCTCCTTACCCCTGTTGGCCTCCTCACCACCATACACTACAAAGATACGGATAGCCACAGCTACTTGCGGTACTCCTCATCACATCCTCAAGCATGCAAAGACTCCATCCCTTTTTCCCAACTCCTCAAGCTCCGACGGATCTGTAAATCCGATGACGATTTTGCCTACCGCAGACAAGAACTCCTCCACTTCTTTCAGGAGCGTGATTACCCTGCAGAAGTTCTCCAGCTTGTCTCTAACAAAGTAGCTTCTATCTCCCACACACA
>JAUEKY010105815.1:0-10450 GCA_031833965.1 Scyllaea pelagica
TCTCTCTCTCTCTCTCTCTCTCTCTCTCTCTCTCTCTCTCTCTCTCTCTCTCTCTCTCTCTCTGACACACACACACGCACACACACGCACACACACACACACACATCGCGCGCTTCTACTTCATGTGTGAAATACATATTTGAGATGTCTGAATTTGAGCTTCTGTGCAAGGGGGAAACACTGCAATTATCGCTCACACACTGATAATAACTGAACGCGTACCGTCATAACAGGTTGAATTCCCAGTCCTATCATGACGCTCACTATCATTCTACGGGTTCAAACGTCTCCCACGTAAATAGAAATCCCCGAACCCTATCACTTAACCATGCCTCTGCCTTTCAGTGTGCTGAGCAGCTAACGCACTTCTTTTGCTTTTCCTGCTGCACGTAGGTCACAAGACCAGTTTCTCCTTCTGGCATCATATTAGGCGATTCAAGAATGGATGGAAAACAAACAGGACCATGAAGCCTCTTAGGAGCAAACTGAAAGCAGGGAGTAAATAGGCTAAAAAGTAGAACGGTGTCGTTCTACCTTTTAGCCTGTTTACTCAGTGCTTTCAGTTTGCTCCAAGGATGGATGCAATGCCCCGATGAGTAGAAACAGATAGAGCAGTTATACAGTTATATGATATCCACAAAGCGTGCTCATAGCGCTTTTAAAGGGATCCCCAAACAACAGTAGCATGAAACAACAAATAGGACTAGACCTGAAGCCTGCTAGCTAGGCGCTAGAACATTGTTTTCCAGACAGAGAAAACGCTATTAACGCCCAGGTATTCATTTATGTGGAGTGGGAAAATGTGAGTAAGAGCCTTTTCCAAGGACTCAACTTTGCGTCGTCTCCAACGGGTGTATCGAACTTGCGACCTCACGATGACAACCCCAAGAGTCTACCACTAGACCACAAAACCGCAAAATAAATTTGTAACCATCGATCTCACAAAAATCAGATTGGCCTTTCAGTGGAAAGAGGAAATATGATTAAAGAGTTTTTAACAGTGACTCAGCCTTGTGTTGCCGCCAACATCGAACTCTGTCTCCCGATTATCGACTTCGTTGGCGCACTTTGTTGAGTGTCCGCCTCGTAACTGGTGGGCGGCGAGTTCGATTCCCACGCCGCGACATACCTTTGTCGTAAAAATCGGTTTTTAGCAGCTTCCCGCTGAACGTTCGGCATTATGGGAAGAGTGCTAAGACCCGGTGTCATTATATTGTAACTGGGTGATATATTCGTGTGAGTTCTCCGTTAATCTCTATGTGCGGGCGGTTGGCGGGAGTACTGGTGTGGTCCTACTTCTGTTAAGTGGGCTTTACTGTCATTCTCATCCATCTTTCTATCCTCCTCCATCCTTCTACATGTTTCTCTTTCTGTAGTGGTGGATCCCATGTATGAACTTGCACTAGAAAGGTGGCTGCCTCATTTGCGTCATTTTGATACCCGATATTTAGGTCACTTTGCTATTCAGATGAACTGAGTACTTTGTACCCAAAGAGCGGTAGGAACACCTGAGTGGTTTTTCACTGTGGTTTAGTGACTTGAAGGCGCCTCCGATCTAGGGATAGAGTTATACATTTTAATTGAGATGATATGCTAGGATCTTGATGTAAACCATCTCTGTGATGTCACTTTCCAAGGAATGATTTTTTTTTCAATTGTAAATCATCCCTTTTTAATCTTGTCCTGTCTTGTGATTGTTGGATCTATCACTTTCTTTACTCATTACTTTCAGTCTTACTTTTTCCATCTGGCGCTGAAATGGCCTAAATTGTGCTAATACGCCATAAAACACTCAAGAAACAAACAAACAAAACAAAGGAGAATAACTTATAAATTCTCTGGATGGTAATTCGGTAAAAAACAGTAGAGATATAAGGACCTCAATTTCACTTCAATGGTTTTGTTCATAGGAACCTAATGAGCTTCCACTTGAAAGTCATTCATAAAGCAAAGAGCTCAAACACGACACCGTGGTTAGATTTAGAAGAAAAGTGAATCATTTGATGGAGCAGCCACACATAACCTATAGTACCATAGATTAGTAATGAATCGAGTAAGGAAGGAGCTAAATAAATGTCAAGATTTATTTTTACCATTGAAAGAATTATCTGCTAAAGACTTTAACATATCTTTCAGCTCTTCGGTTTGCTTGGTGATAACATCCCTGTCATCTGTGCTCCGATCAAAAACTCCCCAATCCATAAGTCTATAGACAGCAGCCATCTGACAGACTATTGAATGAAATCAAGAAAAAACGAAATGTTCAGTTACTCGGCCGTTCGAACAAATCATGATATGATATATGTAGGGCTCTTCTATTAATACTAATACTATGTATTAAGCAAAGTAAAATTTCAAATAATTTTTTATCTCATCTCTTGAATTGAAAAGACCAGTGAATAATTAATCAGTGGCTCTCTCACTCTCTCTAAGCTATGAAATATGAGAATCAGGTTAACATGGCAACTTCCATTCAAGAGACTTTTTGTACTGTTGTATCATTTGTTGCTTCAGTAGTAAATATAATTTCACTGGAAAATACTCTACACCATTCTGAGACAACTCAGGTTCAATCAATGGAGGTGAAATAAAAATTGTTTGTGTAGCAAATTGGATTTAAAACAAAAATTAGGGAAGATTTAAACTATACTATAAAACTCTTCTTTCAGCCAGATGAGCTTGAAAAAAATCCCACAACAAGATTTAGGAGTTTTTAAACTAACACTTACCTCTGCCATAAGAACATGAACATAGCCTTTTTTTTTTAATTTGGCATTATATGGGAAAAAACTGGATACTTACAACCACAAACATACAATGATCCTGCTAATATTGTATAGTATTTCAGCCTTGAAAGGTCTGGTCTTCTGAAAAAAAACAAAAGAAAGCTTTGAAAGAGGAAAGAAAAGTCATGCTTTTAAAAAAATTGATAATCACATTTTCAAGTGCTAAAAATGCTGAGGCTTCTGAGAACTTAAAAAATATATTTACCAAACAGGCATGTACTTGAAAAAAAAAAAGATAAAATAAGAAAAAAAAACAACAGTGGAGTCCATTTATAACAGCCTTGATTACTACAGGTGGTTGGAAATTATAGTGATAATTCAAATCCCTATTTTTTCTCCTAGTTGTAGTAGTACGTGGTAGTAATGATAGAGAGAAAAGGGTTTAAAACCCTGTTACATCTGAGTCTTACTGCAATTCACGTAGAGAAGTATGCATCTTAATTATCATAATTTAAAGATAGAATTGTTAGGTAGATACCATTATAATATAAACATTTCCATTTGCATTGACAAATTCATTAAGGTTCTATCTTTGTCAATCCAATCTAAAATTAAAAATCAAGGAGCAGGGTGCAAAGATTTCTTTTATTCCAATTACATTTCCTTTGAATTTTCTTTTTCATATATTGCTTCCCTTCTCGAAGATGGTTTTTAATAAGATTCACCACTTTGTACAACAATATGAAAGTTGAACAAATAGGTATGTTCAAACATATTGATTTGCCATTGTAATCTCAAATCACAAGACAGTTAACACACATTCTCAAAACATGTGTTTTGAACAATTGTCAAAGGAACTCCATCTGGCCTGACCCAACCCCAGTCCAGACAAAACTCTCCTGAGCTCTTGAGCTGAGGAAGTGGAAGACGACAGAGTTCATGTGCCAAATCGTCATCAGTGCATGAACAAATGAGAGAGAACAGAGAAGAAGAAGAAGAAGAAGAAGAAGAAGAAGAAGAAGAAGAGGAGGAAGGAGAAGAAGAAGAAGAAGAAGAAGAAGAAGAAGAAGAAGAAGAAGAAATATGACTATATTGATTTCCCACTAGGTTGAGTGATCAAACTGTGCAATTGTTCACATAAAATGTTAAATCAAATCCCTGCCTTTTCTCAAGTGCTTAATGGGAGACTGAGAAAGTCAGATCTTCATGTTTCATTCTTAGGACTTCTTTGTATGCAATAGAAGTGTTGGAACAGTTAATGATTCAAGCCATCTGTCTTCAGCAAGCACCATTGGGATGATCATAATTAAATTTGACCAGTGAGCAGGTTGGCTTTTCACAGATTCACAGACTAAAGGGTTTTTACTTTTGAAGATTAATATTTCTAATCAACTAGTCTACTATGTAGAAAAAATCATTGAAAAGTTGAAATCCAGAGTGATGTCAAATAATATTAAATCAATAGAAAATGAGAAATGATCCTTAATTTATTGATAACAAATCATACTAATCATACTTACTTCTTTTTCAAGCTAACGCTTGCCCATACCACCGCCCCTCCCAAAGCAATGAAGTTAGCTGTTTGCATAAGTTTGAGTCCTAATGATTCACTTTCATGGACAGGAATTATGCCACGAACTGTCATCTCCCAGGCTGGAATCTCTGTGTTTGCCTTGGCTTCTTTTGATGCTGCTCTGTTTTCTTCAAATTGGTTTTGCTCTCTTTCCTTCAAATTTTCCAACAGCTCTCTCTTGTCCTCTAAGAAAACACCTCTCATTGCAGAATGAAACTCCTTCTTCATAGCTATATCCTGTCAAAGAAATATAAAAATCAAAAGACTAATTTCACAGACCCTTCCTCTCTTCAATATATTGATAAATCTTACATTCATATAATTGCCTGTAGTGGCTAAGCAGCGTATCTTTGTAGATAAGGCTGCAAGTCTTATCTCAGGCTAAATCAAAATTTGTTTGACCTCCCTAGATGTACACCTCAATGTGTATTTTCTTTGAGTCATTCAAGAGTGCGCACAGTGGGCTAGCCACCTGCTTGTGTTAATCTCTAAACTCAGAGTTTTTCCTGACTTTTGTTTGATATCAGATTGTGCTTATGCTTTTGACCCATTTTGGTGTCAAACATTATGTCTGGTCCCTACACTGCTATTGAGCGGCACTAAAGGGATCTGATAACAAAACCAAAACAAAACAATTTCAAGGAGTAAAATAAAGGCAACAAAAGTCTTTCTCATTTTCAGCTCTATCACTGTCTGCCGTAAGAAGTGCACTGCTTTTGTATCAGCCTGTCGTATTTCAGCAAAGAGAAATGAACCCTGTGTGGTATTGTTGAAGTCCCTCCATCTAAGTCTATCACTAGGTCAACCAATGCAAAAATACAATATCATTTTAGGACTGCTAAAAGGCTGCTAGCCTGTGATGATTTATAATGCAATAGTCAAAATCTTTCAAAACGTTTATCTTATACTATTCATCAACACTATACGTCAAAGAATCAAAATCTTATCCAAGCAGTCTTTATGTGTTTCCATTATGTTGAACAGCACAACTGCAAAAATGCTGATTTTGTCTTTCATATGGCTCTACCCACCTACTACCCACTAATGAAGCAAACAGCAAAGGCTGCAAATTCTTTTGTGCACCTTCATACGCTTTTTTTTCAACAAGAATGAAAATATGAGAGAAGACATTATCCAATGCAAAAATTTTTCAATAATTATTCTATCATACATCAATTTTTTTCTTTTTGTTTTCTTATCAAGCCAATGGATAAATCAAAATTCAATGTCTGTTAAAATACATTCTATTCTGTCATCATCTTGCTATATTCAACAAATGAAAAAAAGATAGTGTGAAGCTACAAAAGAATCTAAATGAAAGATTTCTTAGATGAATTTGAATTGTGAAAATGACCATCTGCAATCTTCAATTCTGAATGAAAAATTATATTTGTATGCGAATTCAATATGTAATTTAAGAATAATAGTTTAACATCTAGTGGAAAATAGCACAAAATATATTTTTAGCTTTTTCTTTTAATGTACTCTAGCTTCTTATGACATGTAATAATGTAATTCTCTCTATAAATGTGATTTGAACACAAATATAAATTCCATTTTGGATGAAAGAAGTATATCCTAACTTGTCGTATCTTAAAATAGCACAATTAAATTTTCAAATCTACCCATACACCGAATTAATGAATGAAACAAAGTGTTTCAAATCAATAACTCACCCTTTGGTGTCATCTCTTGAATACTGGGATTTGACAGATTGATGGTCACTTCCTGATGGATAAATATCCTTCCAGCTCTCTCCATGGTCAAGACTGTATTCAAAGCTTATTCTGGAATAAAAATAAAGGATATACCTGACTTCTTTTCCAATCTTAAAATTTGAAACAAACACGCAGGGAGACTATTCAAGAATTTATGGCTACTCAAAATATTCAAACTCCTTCAGAGATGTACATGGTTTGTGAACACATTTTTTTCTATTTTCTTACAAAACCTGTTTCAACCTGGGAACTGTACAGGAGAACTGTGTTTTAAAATCATTCAACCTAAAAGAGCGTCACCTCATTCCGTTGCTCCAAAACAATAGGAAAAGAAGAACAGCTTTGGAAGACTGTCCGGTTTCTTAAACAGACCAGATTGGACACCTGATAATGTGGGAGAGAAGACAAGAAAAGTGAGAGTATTATCACTTACACAGAATCATCAGCCCTTTTTGCTGCTCCAAACTCCTCTTCACACTGGAGGTTAAGACTGGCCTGTAAGACTTTGTCTTTATCTGTGGTGGACTTGGCAGGCAGCAACGGTAGGATGGCTAGACTGTCTATGGACCACGAGTCCCTACCAGCCCCTCCATGGGATTTTTGCAGCAGGCACAGTCTCATGGGGCTTCCATATGGTATATCAAGAGCTGTGTCTGACAGCGTGAAGGACAACAACTGAGATGTCTACGTAGGATGAAGAAGAAAAAAAAGGATTGTTTAAAGCCTTAACAGAAAGATGTTAAAGTTTAGAGAACTTAAAAGATTCCTAATCAAAATTGTGTCTTTAGCAATCTACCTCAAGTAGGTTTGATAACCTAAAAGTATACAAGACAGCAATCAAAACGCAATGCTTGAATTTATTTCATCTGTTTTATTCTGTGAATAGCATTTACTCATTGAATTATAAAGGAAGTTGGTAGAATATTGGGGTTTTCTTTTACTGCTTATCATCTATTCTTTTCATAAAGATAAAACAAAACTGATCAAAGTCTCTCATATTCTTCATTTGAGTACTAAAAAATTCTCCATGTGAAAGGGTTTGATCAAATTAGCAACCGCATTACTTAACTTAGGAATTTCTTCACCATTAATCTCCTCAATTTGTAAAAAACACATTCATTTCATCTCTTTAAATGAAAACAAGGAAAGAGGATTTTTAAAAGTGGACAAAAAAAGGCTTTTAAACTGAATACAAATATTCAAATTTTGAAATGAAATAATGAAATGGGGTATTCTAACAGACATCTGATAAGAAAGGAGGCTCACCTTAAAGTCATGAGCTTGCAGAGTTCTTAACACAAATGTCTGTTCACCTTTATCCTCAAGGTAGACCAGCACAGGTGGGCTGCCTCTCTCACTGTGGCAGCTTCCTTGGCCTGAAAGGGATGATGAGTTGTTTTAAAAAAAACAGTGAATAAGTTTAATTCAAAATTCGAGGAACCTGAGTTTTCGTTTCTGTTTAAACATACTTTGGCTCAGAAATACATAGTTTTTTTAATTTAGAGTTAATAAGCAGCCAAAAACATTTTCATCGTTTAGGTTTAGGTTTTTTCAGTTTAGCTATTTTTGGTTTAAACGTGTTTTTCTGTAGATCTAACCCTTTCTTATCTACGGTCATTCCGTTTATCAATATTACCTTGAATTTCATTTCCTAGACCTCAGGTTTAGTGTTAAAAAGAACACAAAAAACTCAGCTAGATCTTTACAACACAAAAACGGGACAATTCGATATTGATAAATCACTTTATGAAATTCAATCTAATGCTGTCATACCTTTACCATTCCATTCAGAATTGATTGGTCACATTTTTTGTTTGTAAATTGGTGATTCAAGATATTCTGTTATTAATTAGTACAAACTTATTAAAGGTATTCATTAGGTTTGTAACCACAGGGCATTAAAGGACTTTGAACCTAAACTACAGCCTTTATGCATTATGATTATAATATGAATATAAACCTAGGCAAGTTTTCTATCAAATCAAACCTGATTTCTAAGTAATGAAATTCAATATTGTGTCATTACTTTGAACTTTTGTCAATTGACTTTTGCATACATTCTAGTGTAGCGTTAACCATGACCCCAGTGCAATTAAAGCTAAAATCTAGTTCGTACAGAAATGGCTAATGATGCTTCTTAGTTGATATAATATTTAATCACCAATGTTGCTTATGTTCAAACAGATCTTGAATACAGAAGAATATACATATGGTCAACACCTAAATTAAAAAATTGTAATAAACCTGATGAAGAACTGTCTTGCTAAATTCTTATTCTATCTAAAGTCCAGTAACAAATTTAATTCATTTCCGCAATGTTAGCCTGAGTGAGAGCATTAGCATGAAACTAGAATTTAAGATATCATTCAATACAAATGATGCTTTACATATGCAAATTGTTTGATTAAGCTGAAACTGAACCGGAATGCTTAAAAGATGTCTTGTACACAGTTGCTACAAACAGGAAGATAACTTGATTGTCTCATCATATTTTAACAATTCAACTCTAAAGAGATCCTGGACAGCTTATATGTTTATAGAATGAGGCAGAATTTGAGAGACCATATCATTCTTTATTTTCCAATCAAAGTGGCTTGAGTCCAACAGAAGTACTTCAAAAATAATGTGAAGTGTGTTTACCAAACTGGAAGTAGAAATGAACCACGGATGTTTCTTTTAGTTCAAGGATGTCAGTGCAAACTTGTCTCCGTCCATCTCCATCCATTATAAGAGAGTCCCCACTGTGGGTAACACCGCAATCCACACCTGGTCTTCCACCAGTTTGGTTCACTCTGAATAAGATGGAGGATTTATCATATTTTTAGTCATCACTTTCACATTTGTTTCAAATTTTTATTAGTCTTGAACTATTTTTTTAATAGAAAGGAGCTGAATTGCAAAAAGTAGTATTTCAAACTATGAACAAACAAAAAGAGCAAGAAGGGCAATAGTCTATCCATGGATAGTATTTTCTTACTTAAATCATCTTGTGCCTGTAGCATGCAGAGGCCATCTTTAATTTAGCATTAGCAAATATTTCTAGACACTATTTCCATTTCCAAAGAATTGGAAGTTGAGAGAAAAGAGTTAATTCCTATTAGCTAAAGGCAGGAGTTACCTAAAACCAATGCTATCAAAATCATTGAAGTACAAAGCATCTTCTTTAATGTCTGCAACATCAAGGTTGAGGTCACGGGTCACAGCAAAGGTCACTGACTGATTCCTCTCGTCAAACACAAAAGCATTTCCATCAGAGTGACACTGAGACTAAAAATATCAAGGGAAAATAGATTAAAAGGAAATTCTTTTCTCTATAAATATAATGAGGATAAAATGAAATTTCAAAATGAAAAACAACTGAAATAAGATTTCTTTTTTTTTTAATTTTTGTACATCTGGTCATGATAACTGAAATGAAGATAAGGTTGTTTGACCCCACCTCTCCCTCCCTAATATTTTCTGATGAGTATTTTGAAGGTAGTATTTCAAAGGTAACAGGGCTGTAAATCATATCTGGATTCCTCATAAAAGCTATATAACTACCAGACAAATTCCGAGAAAAAACGGATATCTAAGAAAGAGTATTCTGTCTCAGTCTTATTTACTAGAACCTGGAATCTTTATCTTTTAACTAGTTTTCGATATAAGTTTTCTTAACTTTTTTTTTCAAGCAAGAGAATTTGGACATATTGCATGACATTGCAATGATGAGAGAATAGCAACGTTATCACTTTGACGTTTAGTAGTTCACCAGATGAAATCAAATTACTTTTTGGTGATTTCCAATAATACATATACTTTAGTTGCACAGCCATAGTCAGGCTAATCGCCTGTTGGCCGAAATATGGTTATCTATTAATCATGTACAAATTCTCATGAAAATTATTCATCTTCCATTCAAGAAAATAAACAGAAAGATATCTAAATAAATCAATATTTTGTCTTACTTTCACATGAGCACCGGGGAAAAATATCCAGTTACCAGGATCAATTGGATCAAGGTCGTCAGCTAATGACCTCGGTGGATTAGCAGTGTTTACAACCACAATATTGTCCATTGCCCAGCAACCATGATAGAACTCCTGTGACTGAAAATTTTGAAAAATATAAACTATTTTCAATCATTAGACACAATTTTAGGATTTAAAAAAGTCCATCACTGTCAGTCTTTATATCTCTGTCTGTCTGCCCCTCTATTTCTCTCTCTCTCTCTCTGTCTCTCTCTCTGTCTCTCTCTCTCCCTCTCTCTCTTTCTCTCTCTCTCCCTCTCTCTCTTTCTCTCTCTCTCTCTCTGTCTCTCTCTCTGTCTCTCTATCTCCCTCTCTCTCTTTGTCTCCCCACCCTCTCTCTCTCTCTCACTCTCTCCCTCTCACTCTCTGTCTCCGCCACCCTCTCTCTCTCTCTCCCCCACCCTCCCTCTCTCTCTCTCTCTC